>PVLC010003184.1:0-101329 GCA_004027655.1 Graphiurus murinus
GTACTGGGGATTGAACTCAGAGGCATTCTACCTCCAAGCTATACCCCCAGCCCTATTTTTTATTCTTTAATTTGAAACCGAGTCTCACTAAGTTGCGGAGTGCCTCACTAGGTAGCTGAGGCTGGCCGCGAACCCGGATCCTCCAGTCTCAGCCTCCCGAATGCTGGGATTACAAGCGTGCGCCACCACGCCCGGCTTTCTCCCTTGGTTTTTATTCTCAATCTCTTTCCCTTCCCCCTAAAGTTCAAGCTTTGTGCAGCAGAGACCTCATCTGTGTTGTCTGGTGTTCTATTCTCATCTCCCTCATAGTGTCTGACACACAGTTGACTCTGGAGAGGTAAAGTTAAATGAATAAATAAATGACAACATATGTTTTAGAGTTATAAGGGGATCCAATCAGGTAGTTATTCAAATCTTGGTTGTACTATTTATTAGAATCCTCCTACAAGCTATTTAAGTTCTGTGAGCTCAGTTTTGTCAGCACGTCATCATGGGGATGCATAGTGGAGCAGAACCGCTCACCTCTTGGCCAGGGAGGGAGATCAAGGAAGAGACTGGGGTCTCATAATTCCCTTCAAAGGCACACCTCCAACTATCTAAAGACTTCCCACTAGACTCCACCCCTTAAAGGTTCCACCACCTTTCAAAAGTGCTACTCTGGGGACCAAATCTCTACCACATAGAACTTTGAGGGGACACAGAAGACCCAAACTATAGTGGGGGATAATAATAATAGCTCTTATGTAGGGTTGAGAGTAGAATTAAATAATCTAATTCAAACAGAGACATTTATAACTATACCTGGCATGCAGTAAGAATTCCCTAAATGTTTGATGATATTGATTGTCAACATATGTGCATGCTAATGTCCCTTGAGGTGTCCTTGTTCATGTCTGATTTTAGGTAACCTGTCACTGTTTCATCTTCCCTTGTTTCTAGTGACACACTCTTTTAGGTCCCCAGTCTGCCTCTCTGTGTTGTGCGTGACCTGCTCTTGGGTATGCAGGGCTTGGCCTCTCTGGGTTTGAGCTTCCTGAAGTGCACACCTCCTTACCTGCATGGTGACAATACACAGTCATTTCTACTCTGGAGTCCTGCTGATTTGCTCTATTATCTGGGAAAGAAGGATCTAGAAAAACTCCAATACGTTCCTTTCTGCTCCTCAACCTTTTTGAGATTTCTCTTGTTCCTTAAGTCATTGTTTGGAGCTGAGTTGTATGCCTTCAAAGTTCCTATGACAAAATCCTAATTCCTGCTATCGCAAAATGTATTTGGAGACAGGGTCATTAAAGAGATAATCAAGTCACAACTAGATCATTAGTGCAGACCCTAATATCCAATATTTTTTATAAGAAGAGAAAAC
Organism: Graphiurus murinus; assembly: GCA_004027655.1. Classification (NCBI taxonomy): domain Eukaryota; kingdom Metazoa; phylum Chordata; class Mammalia; order Rodentia; family Gliridae; genus Graphiurus; species Graphiurus murinus. The sequence continues at coordinate 1,364 of PVLC010003184.1, forward strand.
TAGGACACAGACCCACACAGAGGGAAGACTGTGCAAAGACAGAGGGAGAAGACAAATCAAGGAGAGAGGCCTCAGGAGAAGCTGATCTTGTTGACACCTTGATTTCGGAGTTTGAACCTCCAGAATCATGAGAATACTAATAAATTTCTGTTATTTAAGGTTTCCAGTTTGTGGTGCTTTGTTATGGAAGCCCTAAAAACAGTACATCATCTCAGTGTCCAGCTCTGAGCCCTTTCCTTAGGGACCCTGGCTAACACCCAAGTGTGGTGTCCCTTCTCCTCTCATTCTAGTCTGGGTACTTTTCCCTTATTTTTCCAACTAACTTCTATCTCAAGAAAACTGGTCATGCATTCTTCCTGATCTGAGGACCACTATGGCCTACATTTTTTTAATTCTGAGACTAAACACAAGAAAGAAGGGAGGCTAAGTAAAAAGGAATGGGTCTCTGTTGAGGTTCTTGATAGTTTCCTTTGTTGCACAGAAACTCTTGAGCTTAATGCAATCCCGTGTATTGATCTTCATTTGAATTACTTGTGCCTTTGGGGTCTTCTTGAGAAATTTTTTACTTGTGCCTATGTGTTGAAATGTTGGACCTATGCCCTCTTCAAGTAGCTGCAAGGTCTCTGTGATGTCCAGGTCTTTGATCCATCTTGAATTAACTCTTGTGCAGGATGAGAAAGTGGTGTTTGTTTACATTTTTCTGCATATGGTTAACCAGTTTTGCCAACACCATTTGTTGAAGAGGCTATCTTCTTCCCAGTATATGTTTTTGGCCCCTTTGTCAAAAATCAATTGGTTATAAGTATATAAGTGTGCGGATTTGTTTCTGAGTCTATTCTGCTCCATTGGTCTATGTGTCTGTTTTTGTGTCAATACCATGCTGTTTTTATTACTGTGACTTTGTAGTATAGTTTGAAGTCAGGTATTGTGATGCCTCCTGCATGGTTCTTGTTGCTAAGAACTACTTTGGCTATTCTGTTTTTTGGTTTTTTTGTTCCAAATGAATTTAAAGACTGATTTTTCTATGTCTGTGGGGAATGACCTTGGTAATTTAATTGGTATTGCATTGAATCTGTAGATCACTTTTGGAAGAATGACCATTTTGATGCTATTTATTCTGCCTACCTAAGAGCATGGGGAAAAAAAAAAAAAAAAAAAAGGGAATGGGATAGCCAGGCATGGTGATGCAGGCCTGTAATCCCAGTACTTGGGAATCTGAGACAGGAGGATTGCAGGTTTGAGGCCAGCCTCAGCAACTTAGTGAGACTCTGTTTCAAAAAAATAATAATAACTAAATAGCATAGTGCTCAGGGTGTAGCTTGGAGGTTCATGGGCTAGAACCCAGAGGGAAGGCAAGAGGTAGGAAGAAACATGACACCATAGAATTGTCATAGAGTAAATGTCCCGCAAGTGGTAGCTGATAATATTTTATCTTCATCATCATCACTATAGCTTCTTATACCTGGAAGGTACAGCCGCCATCCTCCCATTCCATTGTCTCTCAAAACTTCTCCTTACTCTCTTGCATGCTCAGACGTCTGGAAGTGCCTTGTGGAACCAGCTCCTGGTAAGGTCCAGTGGCCCTTAGAAAAATAAGAATTTGAATGGGTTGTAATAACTCAGGATTTCAAAGCATGTTCTACTTCCAAAGCTCTGCAAGGTCTCCAAGGTCCACGAATCCCAGCCAAGCTGGTGAACAGTGCATAGAAATGGCACTTGAGGTTTGCTCACCGGCTCCTGCTCCCTGGCGCCAGAAAGGTGGCTTATACCTGGAGTGCACTTGCCTTCCTGTTTTTCGCCACCATTTCAAAGCACGACCGCCAAGTTCTAAAAGACATATGAGTGTATAAGTCAAGCACCTTGCAAAATGGCTGCCATTCCTTCTTCGTTTCACACTGCCTGGAGAATAGGCCTTATTTATCTGTGCTTCTGTGCTGCGCACCTCCTTCTCCCCGGTCTGGCTTCATATTCTGTCAAGGAGACTGTTTCAGCCATCTTTGAGGGATGCGCTTCATGAATCAGGCGGAGAGCTGGAGCAGAGGGGCCGAAGCCAGACAGCTGAAGGTCCAGCTTTGCAAAAGCAGAAGAAAGACTAGCATATCTTAACTTACCTTCAACTTATCCTCTGCCAGATAAAATCTCCCATGGTGATCTTTTCTTGGTCATTTTTGTCCTGTGTTGTTCCCTCTCTCCCAGCACATAAGCATGACAGGGCTCATCCTTGCCCCCAGTCCCCAGATGACATCCATGGACCTGTCATTTGTGGGAAACATTGCAAGTCAGTGGTTGCGTTCTACTTTGATGCTGGTACAGTTCTTGGAAGAGAGGCATCTACTGGGTGTAGAAAAAAAAAAAAAAAAGATCGGCCTGTGCTTTTTCTAAATCATTAAAACAACACTGGCGTTTTGACAAATTGGCACCGACCTCCAAGCTCAGCAACTGGGAGCAATCTGTTTTGCAGGCTGAGAGAAACAGCTGTAAAGCACTGGTAAAAATCTGTTCTATTGTGCGCAAATGCGTTTCAGGAGAAGGCAGGCTGGCGAAGTGGAAACGCCATGGTCTTGGGACCCAGAGGGAGGTAACTCGGCACCTCGGCAGGAATCCTGCTTCTCTATTCACTGGCTGTGAGGGGTGAGCAAGTCCAATCATACTTTCCCCATCTGTAAAATGGGGCCCTAAAAACAATTCTTTTAGAGCTGCTGTAATTAGAGACGACAGTTCTTAAGTGTCTGGCACAAGGTCAGTGCATCATTAAATTGTTTTTAGGAGCGAGGCTAATGCAGCTGCAGTGTTGGTGTTGGTTGTGGTGACAATGGAAATGTCAATAGTTATAAGTATTAATAGTAGTAGTTGTAATGGTAAAAAGTAAAGTGATGAACGTGCTGGGAAGAGTCAGGAGAGGTGGACTATACAAGTGACTGGCTTGAAGGGATGAGGGGTAAGATCGAGGATCAAGATACCTGGAGTCCAATCTCGGCAGCTCCTCGACATTAGGTAAATTGGCCCAGAATTATAAAAAACAGGGAGATTTTATGGTCTCTCCAAATCTTCATTTAGATCCCCTGCTTTTTCCTCCAATAGCACATAACTTGAATAGCAGACATTTCTTTCCTGTTCTGTGTGATTTAAATGCTAATAAAAATAACAGCAATCCAAGCTAACTTATATTGAACATGTTCTGTGTATCAAATACATTTAAATTTTACACATATTGCTTCATTAAATTCTTACAGATCCTCTATAAACTCTGTCTTAATTTTATTCCTATAGTCAGACACAAAGGAATTCAGTATCTTTATTGGAAGTTCAAGAGTAGTTGTAGAATCAGAATTAGAACTCAGGAAATCTGGCTCTGGATCCAACTTCATTTTCTTTCCCACAACTAGATACCAACTTCCCTGGGCTGCAGAATGAATTTTTATGCCTTATCTTTTTTTTTTTTTTTTTTTTTTTTTTAGATGGCTTCCAGTCTTAAGCAAGAAATTTTGTTAAATTCATCCTCCCTCCCTCTGTCTCCCCACTTCAAGACCAAGTCTCCTATTATTGTGTGGTTGTAAAACTCCCAGGCAATGATTCCTAAGACATATATCTAAGACCTATATCCAAGATTTACCTCTAAGACCTGTGTACCAGGGCAGCAACATCTCTAAATGCTCTTGCCTTAATTCTCCATTTTGTTTCTAGCGCTTAGGTATTTATTTTTATTCCTTCTGAGCTCAACATAAAGACCTCCTGGGAAAAAGCTGCCCCTTGCAGAGAAAGTGTGTATATTTAAAAGACTATGCGTTGCATTTTTTCCCCTTGACTTTAACCTGTATTTATGGCACTAAGGAAGCCCTGTCACGTGAACTCAGCCTGCCATATTGTTAGAACTTGCCTTACCCAATATCACAAGCGCTTAGCTCTCAGATGAAGCCAGTGTCGAAAGGATTTCCTGGGTTAACTTCAGGGAATCTTTGATAGCAGGATATTGAGGTACTAGTCAAGAAACAGAATAATTGTGCTAGATGTTTTTTTGCTCCCATAAGATGTTTGCCTAAACACATGGCTGCCATGGTAAGGTTTCAGCTACCATAACTTACACTGCAGCTCTGCTACAATTATCTTGGTCTCTGTCGCTGGTACCTATTGCTGTGATTGACAAGTGATATTATTAATCACAGTAACGAACACTGATTGAGCTCTTACCTATGTGTCAGGCATTGCTCTTAAACACTTCCCATACCTAATTCCATGTTATTTTCATAACAAAGAACTGAGGCAGTGCCAGTGCCAGTGGTCATGCAGTGGTAGAGTCAAGATTCAAATCCAGGCATCCTGATTTTAGGGCCCATGTTTATGTAAGTGAGGACTTAAATAAGCATTTTCTAAATTCAATAATAGGAAAATGTGGAAAAGAAGACAAAATGCTTTTGAAAGAAATCTCTGCTGACTCAGCAAATAGATGATACGTGGGCGTTAGGGAAGTTGCAGAGGAAGGCACCAGCCCAGAGGTTTGCATTTCTACTTATGACTGTTGTGAATTGTTCTTCTCTTTGACACATAGCCCTGAGCACACCAATTAGGCATCTGATTATTTATTGATTATAGTAAATTTTCCTTTTTTTTTTTTTTTTTGGTACTAGGTATTGAACCCAGGGGTGTTCTACCTCTGAGTAATACCTCCACCCTATTTTTTGTTTGTTTGTTTGAAATGAAGTCTTACTGAGTTGCTGAGAGACTTGCTAAGTAGCTGAGGCTCGCCTGGCGCTTATGATCCTTCTGTCAGCTTCCCAAGTAGTGGGATTACACCCGTGCACCACTGCACCTGGCTCAAGTTTTCCTTTTAAATCTAGCTTTACTCCTGAAATTGCCCATTCTTAGAACTGCAGATAAGGCAGTTAAAGGAAAATTTAAAATTTCCTTTGGTAACACCCCACAGATACAGTGCTTCTATATTGGCAAAGTGTATTTTTAAAAGTCATACAGAGCCAGGTGTGGTGGCCCACGCTTGCAATCCCAACATTTGGGAGGCTGAGACCGGAGGATCCGGGTTCGCGGCCAGCCTCAGCTACTTAGTGAGGCACTCCGCAACTTAGTGAGACCCTGTTTAAAAATAAAGAATAAAAAATAGGGCTGGGGTATAGCTTGGAGGTAGAATGCCCCTGAGTTCAATCCCCAGTACCGCAAAAGAAAAAAAAAAGTCATACAGATTTCAGGTCAAATTTAAGCCTGTTTGTTGTGCCTCAGTTTCTCCACTCACAGAGTTCAGTACATTTTTTAAGGCTCACACATCTTTAATATAGTAGATGCAGAACTAAACCCAAAGGCTCCTGACTTCAAGTCCAGTTCTCTTTGCACTACAGTTCTACCCCTCCACTGGTCCAGCCTCAAGAAAGCTCTAAGTATTCCAAAGCTTTTAAAAGGCGTAACATTCCTGCAGGATCATCTCAATCCACAAATAGCATTCTGAGACCTCGTCTCTTCCCTGGTCCAGCATGGGAGCCTCTCAGTAGCCAGCAGGGTTGTTTTGAAGACTCTTTTAGAGGATGTAACTGCGGGAGGGGTTCCATCACGATATTTCTGAGTCCTTCATGGCAGAAGAGGGGACATCTCCTATATGATAACATCCCTTCTCTAAGGCCCCACTGTGCCAGCTTGGGCTTGTCCTTGGGATTGGCTCTCCCTCTGCTTGGAAGGAAACCAGAGCAAGGTAGCATAGTCTAGTGTGGTGGCACACACCCGTAATCCCAGTACTGGGGAGGCTGAGACAGGAGGATCACAGATTCGAGGACAACCTTGGTCATGCAGAGAGATTCTCAGAAACCTAGCAAGACCCTGTTTCAAAACACACACAAAAAAAACAATAAGCAAAACAACAACAAGAGCGCGCGCGTGCACACATGCACACACACACACACACACACACACACACACACACACACTGGCTACACAGCCTAATAACTGGGGTTAAATCTGACTGCTGCTTTCTGGCTGTGTGCAGGCTCTCTGTGCCTCAGTATCCTCATCTGTCAAGTGGGCATAAAAGCAGATGCCATCTCACCAGATTGTATTAAGGATTGAATGAGCTAATATTTGGCTGGCCGCTGGCATTTAATAGGTGCTATGTCAGGCCTTGTTAAATAATGTAGTCACTCAGAGGTAAAGACAATGTCAAGTTTTAAGTGCATTTGCAGTAGACCACATGTTCCCATCTTCTATTTAATAATGCAGAGGCCGGCATCACTATGAGTAAGTGCATCTTCACGGAGATGCTTTTATGAATTAAAACAAAAATTTTTTAAAATTTCTCTTGTGAGGTCCAGAGAATGAGAAGGGGCTGCAATTGCAATGGTAGGACTTTGTAAAGAGGACTCTATTCTCATCTGGATAAATGAACAAGCCCCCCCATCACAGCCTGGGGTTAGCAGCTTTGGGTTGTGGTGACAGGAAGTGCCTCCGGGGAAGGGGCAGAGCTGAGGTGTATTAGGAGCAATGAAACCTGACATCCATTTGCAGCGTACGTTCTGACTTTATTCCTACCCTTTGGTAAAGCATGCCTGACGCGTGCACCTTGCTGGGCATTGGGACTTCAAGGATGATCTTGTGTTCACTCTGGTAGAGAGCTGGGTGCAACAATGTGCAAAGTGGCTTCAAGGGACAGGCAGCAATGTAAAACTGTGGTTTTGAGGCAACCACTGGGAAAGAAATTAAGCTCAGAGAAGCAGCCCGGAGCTGTCAGGCCGTCAATGGGTTTGGGGAACATCAAGCTGTCTCTTGGGATTCAGAGATGCCTGGAAAGTGGTCTGGCTTTCCAGCAAGCACTGGGGTTTTATGCTATTTATATTAAAGCACTCTGAAATTTTGAAGAAGATGGGCAGACAGCATCTATTAATAAAGCAGTGAGTTCATTGCAGACCCTCAATCATTGATCATTTCCTTCCCTGTACTTTTAGTCTTTGTGAGCTAATGGACTTCAATCTAAGGCATTCTCAGAAGGACTGAGATGACTTCCTCCAGCCCTGCTCCCAGGCCCCGAGCAGCCTTGATGGCTTTTCTAGAGGCCTCCCTCAGCCTTGTCTCCTGGTTGATCTCTGTCATGCCCAGGGCCGCACCACCCAGGGACACCTGTTCCCTCACAATTCAGCAGGTGTGGGAAAGTAGCATCTTCTGTTAAGATGTGGAGCAGAGGCTTTCTCACTGAGCCATTGGACAGCCCCGCAGTCGAAGCTGGAGGGAATTTCATCAGGAAATGTGAAGAATGGGCTTCCAGAGTCCCCATCCAAAGACCTGGCAGGAGCTAGGCAGACCAGCAAGGTCCGTGCACACCTAAGCATTTCCTGCAAAAGAATCTTCTCTTCTAGTTTTTTGGAAATATATAGCACATTGTCATCATCTATAGCCACCACAAATAAATAATAAATAGGTGATGAGATAGGTATGTTTGCCCTGATTTGAACATTATACAGTGTTTGCATGTATGGAAGCATCATATCATACCCCAGAAATACATGCAATGTTGTGTGTCAATTGAAAGTAAATAAATAGAAGAGGAAAACATCTCTTCCACATTCTTTTCCAAACAAATGCTTTAAATAATCATCCTGATTCTGTGCCTCTGGCTGGCCCGCCTGGCTCTGCCTTCCTTCAGCAGGCTCCTGTGAGCTTGTGGCCTGTATGCCCTGGTTCTTCCAGGCACTAGCTCTCCTTGGCCAGTTGCTAACAAGTGCCACATTCTCTTCCACCTCTGATGAAGCCTGCAGGTTAGCATCGGACGCATTGTTCAGTTGGCACCAGAGATCTTGTTGGACCTTGTGGTTCAGGTCTTGGCAGACCGACGACTGAAGGTAACACTTCCAGAAACATAGTATGTGTGCAACGGGTAACCCACAGCAGGGTTTTCAGTGGTATGTGGGCTGAACATGTCCCTTAGTAGGAAGATACTGATTTTTATTTAGAATATAATGCTTCCCTTTAAATTGGTTTCTTATTCAAAACATTAAGGAAAAAAGTGAGTTAAAGAATACCAAGAAGTGGGGCGTGGTGGTGCACACTTGTAATCCTAGTACTTGGGAGGCTGAGACAGGAGGATCTGGGTTTGCGGCCAGTCTCAGCTACTTAGTAAGGCTCTCCGCAACTTAGTGAGACCCCATTTCAAAATAAAAATAAAGAATAAAAAAATAGGGCTGGGAGTGTAGCTCAGAAGTAGCTTTTGTCCATTCACTTAGCAACTTCTTGATCACTTTCTACATGCCACCCATCAGTGCTTATAATTCTGAAGAAATACAATCACAAAAGTCATAATCTAGAATGTTGGAATCCGGGAAGAGCAAAAGTCCTAGAGCAAAATTCCTAAAGTTATGTTTTCTAAAGTCTGTAATCCCTAAAGTCTAAAATTTCCAAATTCACAATCCCGAAAGATTAAAATCTAGAATATTGAATATTGAATGCCAAAATTCCAGACACTCCCTTTCCCTTGAGGGGGGGGAAGGGGTGGGGAGTGACTGTATAAGAGGAACAGCAAGCCAAAATCTGGGGAAAAGATCGGCCACAAGATAAGACAGCAATGAAAGCCTCAGTTAAAAAAAAAAAAATGCATCATTTAACTGTATTGTCATTCCTTCCAGTGGATGAAATTCTGGGAACTTTTAATGAATTAAAACCACATTGCATGAAGAAGCCAGTGAAGTCACTGACTGGTTTGAAAATAATTATATGCACGACAGGATAAGAAAACATTTATGCAATGGTGCTCTACAATCACCAGTATTGTTTCTGCCAAATCTGCAGTCTGAATATGAGTAGATGCGGAATGCGTTTCTTCATACCCTAAACAACACAGAAGCATGGCACGGAGGATGGGAAAACTTACTAGGGAAAGCTCATGTTGATGTATATTGGGAACCATAGGAGAATTCCAAAGGAGCAGCGCCACACACGAGATGCGCGTAAATGCACTCTTAAAGGAGAAGCGTGCCTGGGGAAGGAAGGATGGAAGAAGAAAGGAAGGGAGGGAGGAAGGGAGGAAGGAAGGAAAAGAAAAGGCAGCTATTCATCATGACACAAGACTTCAAAATAGTTAAAGATGGGGACAGTCAACCAACTCTTATAGAGTATCTCCATGCAAATTTTCCATAACTTCACCCTGTATCACAGTTTTTCACATGTTATATTTTATTTTCTTAGTTTGCCCTGCCCCTACTGTTTAAAAATGTCAGCATTTTTGGATGCAATTTTCCATGCTTTGTATTTCATCTTTGCATTATTTTCAATACTGGAGGTACAAATTGTTTGCAGATTCTTAGAATGTTCTAATTTGTTTTATATAATTTTTGCACATTTGAAAGTGTGTTATCACAAAGTCGACTCTGTGGAGGCACTATGCCTGTGTGTAAAAAAAATGTTGAAACTGCCTCCATAAATGAAGCAATATCCTTTCTGTGCATTTGTGAAAGATAAAATTTCTTGAGATTTTGGCTTCTGGGGCAACCAAGTATGCAGTGTTGACCCAGTCTGGGTTTTGATCCATCTCACCCTAAGACTTAGGTTACCCATCACAGCATTTCAGATGACCTCTGTTATAAAGTTGGTTGCACACAATGACCCACCATAGTGATATGTGTTAATATGTTTTGATTTTTTACCTTTTTTCCTCTATGAGAACAATTAGTCTGCTCATAGTTATTATACTTGTGAAGCCGTCATTAGTATACCTGAGTATTTATGCTTTGTGAAGATACGTATGCTACTATTTCCTTTCTAATTATACAATGTGGCCTTTGAGGTGTTCTGTTATGTTTTCATGTTTCTCAAATAATTTCTTTTTAAAAGGTAAATAGCTGGGCGTGGGGGTGCATGCCTATAATCCCACTACTTGGGAAGCTAAGACAGGAGGTTCTCAGGTTCGCAGCCAACCTCAGCTACTTAGCAAGGCCCTCAGCAACTTAATGAGACCCTGCTTCAAAATTAAAAAATAAAATAGGGCTGGTTGTGTAGCTCAGAAGTAGAATGCCCCTGAGTTCAATCTCCAGTACCTAATAATAAGAAGAATGAGGAGGAGGAGGGGAGGAGAAAAAGGAGGAGGAGAAGAAAGGAAGGAAGGAAGGAGGAAAGAAAGAAAAAAGAAAGAAAAGTGTTTTAAAGAATTTTTAAATTATTTTTCCAGAATTACATCTTGGAAATTTTGAGCTTTGAAGATTTTAGACTTTATCAATTTTGACTTTAGAAATGTAAGATTTTAGGGATTTCAACACTCAGGATTGTGGTATTTGGGATTGCATGTTTCAGAATTATGGCCCAAACCTGCCCCCACCATGCTAGCGTGCTAGAGATGTGGAGGTCATGGTGGTAGTGGGCGTCCGGGGCTGCTGACCAATGGCCGGACTGTGTAAGCATCCAAGAATTGGGTTAGGATTGGGTGACTAACAGTTTGCAGCAGTGAGCTGCAGGGCCAGGTGCCTTGTGGCTCTGAGAAGGCCTGGTACCGGAGACCTAAAGTAAGACAGTGTTGGAGGCTCATCTGCACAGAACATGCACTTTTTTAGCTACAACAAGTGTGGTTCCTTGAATCCAAACTGAGTCACAGACAGGGAAAGGCTGATCAAGCAGGAGGCCTTGGAAGGGCTGAAGTAAACGAGGGCTGCTTCCATTGGAGGAGGAGGAGAGAAACTTGGCTGTGGGTGTCCGACTTTTCTCTATTAGGTGTGCAACATCAGCATGACAGACGGAGGACCACACTCCCCTGCAGAGTGTCATTCTCATGTTAGGCGTTGTGCATTTGCACCTGCATTATGGCTATTCCAGGCAAGGACAATAAACTGCCTGGTTCTATCCAAATCATCGTAAGATGACCATTTCCGGTAGATGGAAATGAAATTTCTTGGGGAGGGGGCACGTCTGGCAAATGCATAAGCGGGTTCCTGAAATGCCCCAGCAGAACCATCTATGGGGCATCTAGCTAGCTCCTTTTATCTGGATTTGGCTTACCATCAAATTTCTTAGCTCACTTTCTGCTTATGGATCTGCCTTGATGTTTTCGTTTATTTTGAGGTTTTGGGACGTAAAGACATACCAGCCTCTTTCTCCAGCTGTGAGATGGGCTGAAGAGTCAGACCTGTGGAGTTCAAAATACCACCATTATTACAGGAAAAACTAGAGAAAGGGGGTCAGCCGCTTGTGAAGGTATCTTGCGAATTTTCCCCAAATAAGGCATGTTCATTCATCCAAAACTGGCACAACTTCTTTGCACTTAAGAGCCTCCCCTTATTCCTCTTCTTGACACTCAACAGGACCTTTATCAACTCCAGAGAGCAGGTGAGGAAGGTGTATGGGTGGGCAGACCCCACATACAAGAGATAGGAAGGTCTGCAAACTCTGGAGTGAGTCATCTTGCCTCCTTGGGGAAATGGCCAGGAAAGTCTCTCTGCATAATGAATTAGGTTCCCAGAGCTGCTGTAGCAAATGATCACAGACCAGGTGATGAAAACACAATCAGAATAGGGTGGAATGAGCTGGGCACAGTGGTGCATGCCTGCAATCCTAGTACTTTTGAGGCTGTGACAGGAGGATCACAGGTTCGAGGACAGCCTTAGCAACTTAGCAAGACCTTGTTTCAAAATAAAAACTAAAGTAGGACTGGGAGTGTAGCTTGGAGGTAGAATGCCTCTGGGTTTAATCCTTAGTACTACTACTACTACTACTACTACTACTGATAATAATAGGTTGGAAGGCATTGAGCCAGCAATGAAAATGTGTAGTTGATAGGAAGCTTATAGACACTTAAGAAGGGTGAAGACTATGGCGTTCTCACTATCATGTAAATTCCCTCTTCCCTTTTGAAATCTTTGGTGAAGCCTTCAGTGTTCACAAATGACTGATAGGGCTGGTGTGTATTTGGGGAGGGTAAGAGAACAGGACCCCAGGAGGTATTGAGCTTCATAGCTGGGTCAACTCATTGCTCTGTAAAGAGGCAGTACCCACCGAGTCAGTGTCCAGGAAGCAGAGGGCGGAATGGAGAAGGAAGATTTCAAAAATTTGCAGATATATAAGAAGAAAGTTTCAGATCATTTTTATTCGTTAGTTAGAGAGAGACATAAGCCAATTTTACCTTAATCTTTCAGGGATAAGAAAACAACCATCTGATAACTAGATTACATTTTTCTAGTCTTCCTCTCCCCAATTACTGAAGTAAATGCAAGTGTTCTTTGATAAGTCAACATTTTCTTGATATATTTATTCCAGAATAGTGACATTGAAGATGTGTATCTTTTTTTATTGGTGCATTATAATTATACATCACAATGAAATTCAGAGAAATAGAAACATACATGAACATAGCATTCTTTATATGTTACTCTTTAAAAATAATTTTCATCTTTTTAATACAGAGAAGAAAATTTTGACTTCAAATGCATGACCTGATTTTAGTAGGTATGTACCCCTTACAGCAGAAGTAGGTAGGTACCCTTACAGAAAGTACCCCTTTCCTTTCTTCCTTTTAGTAGGTAGGCACCCCTTACAGAGGCAGGGGAAAGAAAGAGAAGATCTGGAAAGAGGTGGCCCAGCCATTTCCCCTGCCCACTCACTTCCCAGTGGTACAGACAGTACAATATTTGTAACCAGAATCAATATGGAAACAGCCTTTCCATTAATTCCTCTGTGCCCTTGCCTCTCTCTTTTTAAAAGAGCAAGGAACTGAGCAGAACATAGATGTGCCTATGATGTCAATTCTGTTCCTAAAGGTAGGGGGATGTTCTCTACTTCTGCTGTAGATGTGTGTGTGTGTGTGTGTGTGTGTGTGTGTGTGTGTGTGTGTGTATGTGTATGTGTATGTGTGTGTATGTGTGTGTGTGTGTGTGTGTGTGTATGTGTGTGTTGGGAAGAGGGTGAGGCGTGGGGACCCAGGAGTCTCCTGCTAGCCCTTCCTGACCAACACACCAATCCTTTCCTGAGAAAGGAGGTTCTCAGACCTCCTTTCTATGGGAATGAGAGAGAAGGATGGGATGACCGGAGCCCAGATTCCTTGCTACAATTGTGCAAAGCTGAGTGTGGGTCCTCCGAACAGCAAGGAATCACAGGCAGCTGTGTGGCTAAGGATTCAGGGGAAAGTGTTCCAGGAGAGGGTGGGAGGGGATGGGGCAGTGGGAAGAGGGGCAGGATCCAGAGGCTGGCTACATCCTCTGCCCAACACACCAATCTCACAGTGAGCTGTGAGCAGCCTCCGGCTGTGATCAGGCCGTTTAAACCCTCCTAAGATGATATATCCCTCAATACCGGTGTCAGCTCAGGGGAAAGAAAAATGCAGGGTTGCTGACAGATTTTATGTGTCAGGAAGTAGAAGGCGTGTGGCCACGTGAGAAGGAGGGAGGGAAGCAGGAGCTAAGTTGTCGCTCCTTCACTCTACGCCCTTCTTCTGTCTCTGTCCCTGGAGTTCCTCTTCGCACGTTCCCTTTGTGATTCTCCCCTTCCCTTCTTTTTCTTTCTTTAGTCTTCTTTTTTGGCGTTTCTCTTTCTTCCTTGCTTTTCTCCACATGCGAAACAGCTGTTGAGACAAAAAGCGAATGTGTATCATGTTATAACCTAACCCCTGAGCTTCTAACAATATTCTACCAATATCTCTCCCCAGAGAGATGGTCGTTTGGAGAAAATGTCTTGAGCCTGCAACAAGCCCAATGGATTTTTACCTTGTCTGAGCCATGCGTGGTCTCCCACCTCCAAATGTGGCCTCTTTTTGTCCTCTCCCCTAAGACAGGCTAGCAGGGCACCCCAAAGCCCCCGGCAGTGGGGTCCAGGATGGAATCCCACTGGATTGATTCAACATCAGTGACTTGGTCCTAGTAGTTATCAGCCCTTGCAGAAAGCTTCACAAAAATCAGGCTTACAGTAGACTTTTATTAGAAATTAATTGCAAAGATTTTTTTGTTGTTGTTTTGTTTTTTCTCTTTTCAAGATTAAGGCTTGGAGGAGAAGGATTCCAGGTCCTTTGTGAGAGATATTATTGGGAAAAACCTGTCTCTCATGACAGGTTAATAGAAAGAGAAGGTAGGATGATGGTTGCCAAAGACTGAGGGTGAGGCAAAAATTAGGAGTTTATGTTTAATGAATATAGAGCTTCGGTTTTACAAAATAAACAAGTTCTGTATTGTACAATAATGTGAATATGCTTTAAGTTGCTGAACTGTACACTTACAAAGGGCTACAATGGCTCATTTTTGGTATTTGTTTTTAACATGATTTTAAAAGCCTATGAGAGGCTTATAAAGAAGTTATTAAAGAGTAATACAACAAACTGTTCAAAGTATAACATTATCCACGTAGCTGAAGTCTCCTGTAGACCTCTACAGGCTGTATATCTACTCGTTGCCCTCCCCGGGGCAGTCACCACACTGAGTTTGGTATACATCATTACCAGACATTGCTTTTTATCTTACAACCTCATATGCATGTGCTCATGGCAGTATAAAAACACACTGCACATTGAAACACCATACAAAGTGGTAGAGGAATGCGTTCTTGCACACCTGACTTCTGTTGGGGAAACTAAATGTTGTATAGCTGTAGTCTCAAACTTTAGCATGCACTCAAATTATCCCAGATTGTAGATGCAGGGTTCGGTTCGACTGCTGGAGTTTGTGGTTCAGTGTGTCTAGGGTAGGACTCAAGAATTTGCATTTTAATTTATTCCCAGACGATGCCCAGGGTGTCAGTTCTGGAGAACTGCTCATTCACTTTTTTTTTTCTTTCTGTTAGAAATAGGTATCTGTTCTAAGACTCTATCACAATTTATTCATTCTACAGCTTGTATATTTTTAGGTTGCTTTTACATTCTTACTTTTAGATGATGCTATGAATGTTGCTTATATATGGCAGAGTTCCACCCGGAGAGAAGTTGCTAGTCCAACACTGCACACCCTTGCTAGTCTCCATTGTTTCATGCTTATTTATACCCAGTCTTCATTAGTGGACTCCCATTGGTCCTCAACTCTGGGTGCCGCCACACATTTTAATTTTTGTCCATCTTATAAGGGAGAAATGTTTGTTATTGTTTCATTTCTACAAGTACTGATGGGAATGAGCACCTCTATCAAGTCGCCCACATTCTCCAGCCTTACTTGAGTTTGCCTGCAGCCTCCCCAGGTCCCTGAACTCGGATGGATTTCCACTGTGATCTCCTACATCCATTCCTCTTCTTTCCTGCCTGAGGGCTTTACCTGATAGCTCCACTTTGGTGACAAATTTCAATCATGTTCCACATGGTATCTCTGGTTTCAGAGAGGTTTTATCTCTGTTGTAAACTGACAGTTTATTCTTGCCTTTCCGCCCCCTACATTCCTTTACTGTTTTGCTTGCTTGTGATTCTTGGAATCACCTTCAAAATAAACTACTTGCACTGTTGCAGGATGCCAGGCGCAGAGAAATGACCACCCGGAGACCAGGTTGAGAAGGAGAACTTCTTCTCCAGAAGACTAAAGTCCTAAGTCTGAGCCCCAGATGGCATCAGCATACAGATTACATAGCCTCAGGGTGACGGGGCAGGTCTTGATTGGCTTGACAAAGGTTTCAGTTTCTTTTCCTGAGCCTGATTTCCTCCAAATGCTCCCACGTGGTGGTGGGGTCTGCTTAAAGGAAAAGAGTTCTAGATGGAGAAAATTCCATCGTCATTTCAGGCTCCTCCCTCAGCATCAGAGGTCTTGTTTTGTGGTGGGCTTTTGGGGGAACGCATACTAAAGTACCACCATTTCACGTTTGTCATCTATTATTTCTTCCTGAATATCAAGTTGCTAATATTTTACCCACTTCTATATTAGGGTATTTGTCTTTTTCCTTTTGAACTTGTAATAGTTCCTATGTATAGAGACTATTGGTTCAGCGTGATGACTTATACATGTAGAGGATATTTCATCCCAGTTCATGATTTGTCTTTCCATTTTTTGACGGTGTCTTGGTGAGAAGAAATCGCCAATGCAATGCAGGGCAAGTTGTCAATCATTTCCTTTGTGATTTGTGTAGGCGGAATTTTTCTTGGTCTCGTTTAAGACATCTTTCCATAACCTGAAATCATAGAAATATACCTCTATGCTTGTTTCTAAGATTTAGATATTTGATCCAAGTGGAATTGGTATTCATTTGGTGGGAAGAAAGGGTCCAATTGTTTTTTTTTCCATATGGATATTCAGTTGACTCACTGCCTCTCTAGAACGTTCTTTCTGCAGTGCTTTCTAGTGCAATTTCCAACAAATGCTGTGTTTCCATATGTGGGTGGATCTGGTTCTTCGCTTGTGTTCTGTGCCACTATTCTGTTTGTCCATTCCCATAACACCACATGCTCTGGTTTTATCAGTTCCTTCTATACACTGATATTTCCTTTTCCAATTCTCTTCTAGGTTGCGATGCAACCAGGAGATCAAACCAGGATGCCGGCACGTGCTGTTTGGATTTTTCAGCCAGTAGAATCATGAACCAGATAAACCTCTTTACTTCATAAGTTACTTAGACTCAGGTGTTTTGTCATAGAAACACAAAGCAGGCTAAGATACAGATTTCATCCAAATATGGGTTATGCAATCAATGCTAAGTATCTCTAGTTTACCTTTTTCATAATTCTTACTACTTTGGTTTTCAAAATTTGTATGTATGAGAACATAAAAATAATTCCCCATTGTGTTGAAATCAAGTCTTTACCTATACCTTTTCTAAATGCCCTGTGTTGTCTATTACAAATAACATGTCCTGTTTAATTTTTATATTTTCATATTGTCTTGTATATACTAGGTACTAAATATTGGCTGCATGGGATTGATCTAACATAATAGAATGGAGCCAAGTTGTGATATCAATCCTATGGAAACTTCTGATTATGTTTGTGGTTTGGTGAAAACAGAAGACATCACTTGAAAGACTGAGTTCACTGGAATGTAGAACCAGAAGAAATATCTTGCAAGGGTGGACTATCTCATGAAAGTAGGAAGTGTAGCAAGGATGGGGCAGGGGCGGGGGTGTTGAGCAAATACAACAGCCGTGTTACTGAGCTGGCCACAGCTTGTAAGGGCCCACGGGCTTACCTGGTGTCAAAGGTTAGCCCCAGAAAAGCTGCTTAAGAGGACTGTCTCCAAATCATCAACAGGGGCAGCAGGGGAGAGGAATTTCCCCACCGGGTCCACCTCTCACATTGCTCTAACATGCCTGTCATAGGCTTCAAGCCCAACACTCACACGTTGAAGTCCTAACCTCTAGTACCTCGGCATGTGACTGTGTAGAGACAGGGCCTTTGAGAAAGCGATTAAGTTAAATGAGACTTTTAGGGTGGCTCCAACCCCATATGACTAGTCCTCATGAGAAGATGAGATTCCAACACAGACACACACAGAGGGAGACCAGGTGAGGACACAGGGATAAGATGCCATCTGAAGCCAGGGAGAGGGGCCTCAGAAGAGCCAGCCCTGCTCTGCCTTGCTCCTGTGCCTCCACCTTCCAGAAACACCAGGAGTCAGGAGTACGTTTCTGTTGTTGAAGCCCCCCCCCCCGCCCCTGCAGTACTTTGTTACACAGCCAAAGCAAACAATCGCAAAGCCCTTGGGCCTCAATCTCTCCACATTTTGGGGGAGCAGCAGAGGTAGCAGTGGTGTGAGACAGAGCCCGTGAGCAGGTGAGGCCACCTGCCTGCACCCCGGGGGCTGGGCCAGGTGAGCCGGCCTGTGTGTGAGCACCTAGTGCTTCTCAGCAGCAGCAGCAGAGGGTGAAGCATCGTGGAGTGGTGCCAGGTTTGATGTGAGGTGCCATCCGGACACATCTGTTCGTGCACGCTTGTAATCCCAGTACTTGGGAGGTTGAGATAGGAGGATCACAGGTTCGAGGACAGCCTCAGCAAGTAGTGAGACTCTCATCAACCTAGTGAGATCTTGTTTAAAAATAAAAATAAAATAAGGCTAGGGGTGTAGCTTGGAGGTAGAATGTGCCTGGGTTCCATCCCCAGTACCAAAAAAGAAAAGAAAATAACTGGGCACAACTGCCACAGCGGGCAGGGCAGGTAAAACACCATGAAGGCCAAGACTTAGACCATCGAGGCCTCTGGGAGTGCAGTTCAGCTCCACGATCTTCCTGGAGCATTGGCAGTGACTGTGAACAATCAATCTGCCAGTGCTCACATCCCAGGTTCTTCAGATGACTTTCTCTTGCAGTACTTGAGAGAATGGGATGGTTGAAAAGCAACTCCGCATTTCTACCACTAGGTGTCTCCCTTGTGTCACCCTGGATCCCATCTCCGCCAGGGCTGTGTTCTGTCCCGGGATGAAGACGGGCTTCTACCCACCACCCAGAGACCGTGGAGGTTAGGAGGAAGGGCTGTCCTTGTATCATGGACCAAAGTGTGGAAGGGGTTGAAAGGAGAGTGACAGGCTTCCGGATCTGGAGCCCACAGCTCCGGATTACAGTAGCGGTTATCAGCTTTGGCTGACTCCCAGAAGTTTCTGGAAAGCTTTAATAGAACGACCAGAAGTTTCTGGAAAGCCCTGTGCCTGAGTTTCACCCTTGAGAAGTTTTGTGCTAATTGATTGTGTTTGTAGCGTGGACATTGGGAATTGGAAGAACTCCCTGGAAGTTTTAATAGTAAAGAGTTTTAATACTAGGGTTAAGATAGAGAATTGTTGCTGCAGGCTGTGATTATGGATAAAGCTATTGCACATACAGCACACACTCATTAATTGGAGAATAGTTGAAATGTACTCTGGAAGGGTGCTTTTATGAGAAAAACAAAATAAAACCAGGAAAAATCTGAGGGGAAACTAACCCAACCATATTGTTTTCCTAGGTTTGAATTCTGCTTGAAAGGTGGCTATCAAGCACCCATTTTCTGTAGCATAGCACGTGAGTTCCATATTATCTCTCCGAAAAGCTCTAACACGGAGGAAAATCACTGTATATTCCATCTGCTACCTATGTGAGTGTCACCCTGGAGGGTTTAAGTGATGAAAAGGAACTATAGAAAGTTAAGAAGTGGAATCTGTAAAGAAAAGAGGTGTTTGGGTATACGCTGGTGCTTTTGGCCATAGATTCTCTTGCAATTATTTGTCCTGAAGGATGCTCATGGGTGTCCAAGGGCTGTTACCCTGGGAAAGGCTGGAATGCAGCGACTACCATGAATCACAGCATTTCAGTATTGTGAGATATATGTACTCCTCCTGTGGATTGCTAAGGAAGCCAGGTAGCTTCATTGCTTGGGTTACTCAACCCCGAATCCTGAAACATGTAAGGTGAAGGGGACAGAAATATTTCATTCTCCTGGAAGAGAGATTATGCTATGTGGTTTTTAAAATGTTCCTGGATCTCATTTCCTTGGCCCCCTTCTGCTTCTGAGATCTCCACCCTCAATTCCTGTCCTTTCCAGAGCACCTGCATCTAAACAGGTCTAACAGGATGAGAAATGGACTTGCTGCTGAGATGGGAGGCTGATGCCCCACAGGTTTGCACCGTGAGCACCAGGCAGCCTGCATTGTAAAGCGAAAGCACCAGACTTATTAGGACGAAGCCACCCAGTCTACGATCAATACCCATCCATTCCTCACCAAGCTGAAGAACAGAATGGAGAGTTGGAAATGACTGGTTCAACTCAATGGAGTGACTTAAAATACAGAGCCATTGCCTTTTTAGAGAAAAAAAAGCTCTATTTTTCCTCTTTCCTCCTCTCTTAATGGTGCCCATCACCTACTCAAATCAAACTAGGGGAGTGCTCTGAAAAAACTCCTTGTAGCAACTGTGCATGCCTCGGGCATGAGAGCCGGCAGCCCTTCTGCTTGATGGATATCAGCTGGAGCGGTGGGCTTGCCCAGCTTCCCTCTGTGTCATCCAAGGCCAAGAAGGGATGCAGGCGGATGCAGACTGAGGAGAGGCATGTGGATGGCCTGTGCTTTCACCCTCAGGGATGGCCAAGACTGAGTTTTTTCCTTCCTTCCTTCCTTCCCAGGGGCACTTTCACTCTGAGCTATACCCTCAGCCCTATTTTTTTTTTTTGGTTTGGACAGGGTCTTGAGAGGTTACTGAGAGTCTCTCTATGTTGCTGAGGCTGTCCTTGAATCAGCAATCTTCCCGTCTCAGCCTCCCAAGTACTGAGATTACAGGTGTGCGCCACCCTGCCCTGCTGACTGTGAGTTTTCAATGGGCCACGTGGAAATGGAGAATTAGCCAGTGCTGAGCTTGTCTTGCCAGTGCTCCTTTCACCTGGAAAGAACTGGCTGGCAGGTGAGGAGTAGTAGGTGCTCTGGAGAGGACCACCTGTGCAGGGGGAAGGGCTCACCTGCAGGAGGGCAAGCCAAGGGTTCCCCCACATCTGAGGCTGGGGGGACCCCTGAAAGCACTAGAACATGCACTGGACTTGGAAGTCTCCCAGAGCCGGGGAGGAAAGGTCATTGGTGACTGCTAAGATGCCGATCCACTTTCCTCTAAGGGCCTCCTGCAGAACCAATCTTGGAGCTGTCCGAAGCTTTAAGAGGAAGGGAAAGGAGACATGGAAGGGTCTGCTTCCAAGAGCACACGGCAGGGCCGGGCTGGTGCGGAGGGGAAGTGGGTGTAAGAATAAAATTTCAAGCTAGACTAACCGGGCTGGACATTTTAACATCAACTGTGAGATTTGCCCAGTACCAGGGAGGAACAAGAAAGGAAGGGTCAACACACTTGACTGAAGACTGATAGTAGGAAATACAATCGTTATAACCTACTAAGTACAGGATCTTTCAATAAACTATTTAGGAGACATAGTAGGCAAAAAAATTCTAACTTTGTGGAGGAGCAAGAGCCTGTTTGCCCAACACCTGCTTTCCAGGTGATTTCTTTTTGGCTCCAGGCACGCAACTACATAGGTGTCCTTGAGTGGCCTTTTAGCGAATGATCTGTCCCAAAGAACTATGACCAAAAGTTTCAGTCCCAGTATAGAAGGTCACTGAAAACATAAACTCTTTTTAAAAAAAAAATCTGAATTTATTGCTGTTTAAGGCAGCAGAGAAGGGAAAACTTACAGAAGAAAACTGAAATAAAAAGTCATAAAATTTAATCAGATTTCACTGAATGTGTTCTCCTTCCTTGGAGGCAGTACTAAATCTTTCAATGTGTCATAGGCCATCATAGGTTAGAAGAGACGTTTCCTTTGTCATCGTCGTCTTCTTCTTCTTCTTCTTCTTCTTCTTCTTCTTCTTCTTCTTTTTTGTTGTTGTTGTTGCGCCCCTGTTCTGGGTTTGAATGCAATAGAAATTGGCTAGACCACATGGAATTAACAACAGAAACTCTGCAGTGTGACTCTGGGAGATATTCCTAGAAACTTGACCAAAGATTATTTCTTTAGTCTTTCTGATAGGTCTTGTTCTAAATTATTATTGCTTGCTGTAAATCCTGCTTTTGTGAAACTGGGTTCTGCTGACTGTAGACGAGAATCTGAGTTTTATTCTATTTAAGCTCTGAAACTCTTTTCATTTATCGCTTATATAGTTATGATGTCTCAACGCACTGAAATATAAGATTCAAAAGCAACAGAGCCCTCTTCTATTTTGTTCAACTCTGTGCACCCAGGGCCTAGACCTGCGCCTGGTGCAATCAGTTCTTTATTATTTTTTTAAATGAATGACTTCTGATGAAAGACAGTGAGCAACAAATGCCACGTGAACATTGCCAAGCTGCAAAATCCAAACCAACCAACCAAACAAACCAAACCAAAAAACACTGTAGGCAAATTAATCGTGAGCAAAGCTTGGAGGGAGTAACATGAGCTAAAAATTAAGACTAGAAAGATTTCGAAGCTTTGTACCTCCCTCAAGTTGCTTTCTGCCAGTAGGGAGCAGATCGAGATACTTTCAACAAAACCTTTTGATACCAACTTCTTTAACGGATGCTTGAAAAGACACCGGTGTCCTAACAATGTGCAGGGGCCACAGCTAAGGAGGGGCCCCTTCAGCTTTGCAGAGATAGGGGAGTCTATGCCCAAAGCTGGATCTCTAAGGAAGACCTTACACTCCTTTTTTTAGAAAGGCATCCAAGGTTTACCCCTGTAGAGGAGGTGGCACGCACAAAGGTTGGAAGAAGTAAAAGTGTTTGCATCTTGGTGCATGTCTGTAATCCCAGTACCGGGAGGCTGAGACAAGAGGATCGCAGGTTCAAAGTCAGCAACTTAGTGAGGCTCTCCACAACTTAGTGAGACCCTGTTTCCAAATAAAAAATAAAATAGGCCTGGGGGTGTAGCCTGGAAGTAGGCCCTTGGTTCCACCCCCAGTATCACAAAAAATAAATAAATAAATAAAAAAGCAGTGAACGTGTTTGAAGGTTTCAAAGGGCATGATTTTTTCAGGGCACATTGAACTGAGGATGGTGTTCGGCATTACAGAGTGGTCGGTGATAAGCTTAAGTTGTGGACAGAGGGGAGATAGAGGAAGGCCTCTGAGCCACACCAAGGAATCGAGGTTTTATCTGCACACAACTGAGAATATTCACCAGGAGAGTTGTGCTGTAAGATTTGTGCAGAAAGAGCTACTTTGGGCCAGGTAGTTTTAGACACTGAGCACAGAGTTGAAATCAAAGAGGCCTCTATGCTCTATATTTCAGTGCATGGAAACCTACTAAATACATAAATGTATATCAGACTAAATGCTAAATATATAAAGTGATATTCTAAGAAGAGGGAGGGTAAGTTGATTAGGAAGAGGTCAAGGTGGGTTGGGGACTTCAAGATAATCTCAGTGAGAAATGATGAGGGCTGGGCTCTATAGTGGGCATGGGCAGGGGTCGCCAGATTTAAGAGACATTTCTTGGATAATAGTACTTGATCCTGATGATTAATTGGATATTGGAATTAGGGAAGGGGGATGATTAAAAGTTTTTGAATATTTCTAGCTTGGGAAGCTGATAAGCTTATTAAATGAGAAGTTTGCAAGCCCTTTCACTCCAAAATCTTACATTTCAGAGAAATATGTAGTTAAAATTACCTGTCTAATGGTTTCAGTGATCTGAATTGCAACCTTTTAATCCCAGCATAAGCTGTTCTATAACTCTCCTGTGCTTCTGAAGAAATGAGGAGGAGGATCCTTAATCTATTAATTTTAATATTACACAAATAGCTCTTGTTCTAGCGATGGAGTGAGTCACTTTCTCACGGCTCAGTGTCCCGGGCTCTCCATCCCTTCGGTTCTGATATGTCATTCATTTCTCTTAGTGGCATTGCTTTTTCTGCTCTAAAGTTTAAACTGATTCTTCCATATGTTTTGTGCATAATATCCCATTTGTTAGGAATTGTATTCATTCATTCATTCGTTCATTTGTTCATTCATACTCCTGACAACATTAATCGCAAGATCCCCCATAAACCTTGAGGACACACAGAATAATTAGACAAGGTTGATCACACTCCAGGGCTATAATGTATGCAGGAGACAAACATGTTAGCATTGAGATGTCTATTTAAGAATTATAGGGAAGAAGGTAAGTTGGGAGCAGCATGAAATACTGGATTCTACCAAACAGTGCTGGAGAATGGCTGCAGGAAGGACTTCCTAGAGAAGGCGATGCTTCAGACAAATCTCCTGAGAAGGGTGGGCATTGCCCAGCCAAGGTGTGTTGGGAAAGCCTTCTGGGAAGAGGCAGCAGGATGAATAAGGTCCCAGAAACCCCAAATCTTGGGATGCTAAGGGGGAGGATGAGCAGTTCCTGGTAGGCTCCTGGGCACGTTGTCCATCACCTCTGCCTGCCTTTCTAGTTCCATATCACACGACTCTCCACTCATCATAAACCATCTCTCCATCCTCCCATTGAAAACTCTGACTGCTGCAGAAACCTTTGCAACCCTAGTCGGTACGGATATAACAGGCACATTGGGGAAGCCATGGAGCCAAAGCCTAGGATCATTGCTCAGGGGTTCCCTTATCCGAACAGTAGGTGGCGCTGTGCACCCACAAAGGAGATTTCGAAGCCATGGTCCCAGCAATTATTCTCCAGGGAACATATAAGATTGTTGTGGCATTCTCTGGGGATTTTAAATGAGGAGATGATATTAAAGACAAGAAAAAAAATAGCCTCGTTTGCTCATTTGGGGAGACAAAAGAGGGAATCTGTTTTTCTGAATTGGGCCCTTGGGTCACCAGGTCCCTAATTTTTCTCTCTCTGTCTCAACACACACACACACACACACACACACACACACACACACACACACACACAGAGAGAGAGAGAGAGAGAGAGAGAGAGAGAGGGTTTAAGGTCTATTTTTCTAAGCTCTATCTTTTCTACTAAGCTCTTCAGGAATCCGTGTGTGTGTGTGTGTGTGTGTGTGTGTGTGTGTGTGTGTGTGTTTAGGGGGAGGGGTAAGAAGGCCACTGTCTGTCCAACACCGGAAGCACTGATATCTAATGTAATCGTACAATTTGGAACTCGAATGTCCGTAGGAAGGGAGGAGAACACTTTGTGTGTGGAGGGGAGAATTGTGTGGTTGGAAGCAGGGCTGTGACAAATAATATTTCCTATAAATTCTTGTAGGATCCATGTTCATTCCACTCGAATCTTGGTGGATTTGCAACTATTGCAGAAGTAATACTCTGATTTCTGAAATAGGCCTCCAAAACCATAACTGGTTTCTCAGTCACTCTATTGGTCCATGTTCTGCAGAGAAACAGACTCAACAAGGAATTAGATCAGGTGACTGTGGAGGCTGGTGAGTCCAAAACTCTGCACTGTGGGCTGGCAGGGTGGAAAGCCAGGGAAGCTAGTGGTGCTGATGAAATCTGAGCATCACTTGCTCAGTGTTCCATGTTGGGTCTAGAATGTTCCATGAAGGCTCATGTGTTAGAGGGTTGGTTCCCAGTGCAGCAGTGTTTAGAGGCAGGACCTTGGGAAGGTGATTGGATCATGAGGTCTCTAATTTCATCAGGGATTAATCCATTTGTGGGTTAATAATTTTATGACTTTATTGAGAGGGGGTAGAAACTCTAGGAAATGGGGCCTAGTTGGAGGAAGTGGGTCACTGGGGTAATGATCTAGAAGGGTGTATCTTGTCCCTGGCTCCTTTGTCTCTATTTCTGCTTTTCTACTGCCACAAGATGAGAAGCTTTTCTCTGCTGGGTCCTTCCACCCTGATGTTCTGCCTTGCCTCAGGAGCACAGTAATGGACCCAGCCAGCCATGGAGGGAAATCTCTGCAACTGTGAGACAAGTAGACCTTTCCTCCCTTAGGTGGACCTTCGCAAGTATTTGTGACAGCATCAGAAAGCTGACCCACACACTCAGGGAGGCTGGCCATTCTGCTCCACTGACATCATCAACTTGGATGAAGAAGATCCACTTTTGGACTGTAATTTGCTTTACTCAAAGTTCAGATGTAAATTTTGATCGCACCCAAACACACCCTCCAAATTGGCAAGTAAAATTAATCATCTTGGGCACCGTACCATGAGGACACCGGGAAAAGGAATGGAGTCAGAAACACTGGTCCACGGCTCCAGCTGAGTTCCTGACTGAAAGTTAGGAACTATTTCACAGGCATGTGGGTGAGCTTTTTTTTTTTTTTTTTTTTTTTTTTTGCCATGAGTCAATCTTGCCGCATGAAACAGAGATGAAGTGACTTCATAGAGTCGTGCTTAAATTGTACATATGTAAAAGGAAAACTAATGTTATTTTTATTTATTTATTTTTCAGTACTGAGGATTGAACCCAGAATCATTCTACCTCTGAGTAACACTCCTAGCCCTATTTTGATTTTTTATTTTGTAACAGGGTCTCACTAAGTTGTGGAGGGCCTCACTAAGTAGCTGAGGCTGTCTATGAACTTGTGATCCTCTTGTCTCAGCCTCCCAAGTACTGAGATTACAAGCATGCACCACCATGCTAATGTAATTTTTAGTTGCTGAGTTTTGGAATGCTTTGTTATGCAGCAATGGTTAATGGATACAGTCTAATTCTAGGCATATGATGGCTTATCAGAAAGGAAAACATTGATTGATTTACTGATTGACCTAATCTTTATTGATCTCAATAACTTGGAGGAAGAACTTACTTTAGTCACTCAGGAATGTGTTAAATCTATGGGTACTCACCACTCAAGTCTACTGTATGAGGAGGAATAGGAAGTAGAAGAGGGAGAGAAGGAAAAACAGTCTTCTTTGGAAGCCAGGTCCTTCTCTATGAGGAGAAAATTTCTTATATCCATTGAGAAAGTCAAACACAGAAGATATGGATGGGAGAGGTACAGATGTCTGCCCCCTCCAAACTGCTAACAGAGGATGTTGACGCAGTGGACTTCCTATATAGCAGGATGTGACTTATTTAGTGTGAACCAACTAAGAGAAACACAGAACCTGTTTCTCAAATCCTACCTCCTCCCTGTGCATTCCTTCATCAGAACTGGCTCAGAGAAAAAAATTGTCATCATATTTTGTTATTACTGTTATTTAAGCAAATATTCACATATCACAGAGATATTTATATCACTCCATTCACTTCAATTGTGAATGAAAAAGGCTAAAACAGTGGAGGAAAGTGCTAGGGTTAAAGGAAGACAGGGAGGCTGGTGGACACTCATGCTTCAGGCCCCTGTGACCTACTTCCTCCAACTAGGTCCCACCTCTTCCCAATACTGCCACCAAATTATTAATCAATAGATTAATCCATTCATGGTCCGATCACCTTCCCAATGGCCTCCCCTCTGAATGATTTGTGTGTGTGTGTGTGTGTGTGTGTGTGGCACTGGGGATTGAACCCAGGAGCATTCTACCTCTGAGCTACACCCTCCAGCCCTATTTTTTATTCTTTATTTTGAAACAAGGTCTCACTAAGTTGTCGAGGGCCTCACTAAGTAGCTGAAGCTGGCTGCAAACCTGCGATCCTCCTGTCTTAGCCTCCCAAGTACTGGGATTACAAGCGTAAGCCACCATGCCCAGCCTCTGAACACACTTTAATGGAGCAACTCTGAAGTCCTACGTGAGGGGGGCTCTGATTCAACCTTGGAATTCACTACTGCTCTCCTTCTGCCCTGCACATATGCAGGAAAGGCAGACACACCTCTGGGCATGTAGAAGAGGTTGTGATTAGAATTTATTGACCTCTAAGTTAACATTTTATTTCCTGGAGAGCCATGCTTTCAACATTATTTTGAAGAAATCTCTGCTGAATCCAAGAGGTGAAGATAGTCTCCCCTGTGTTCTAATAAAAAGATTTATTGTATTATCATTTGCATTATGACTCTTTCCAATTTTTGTGTACCATGTAAGGTAAGGGACAAATTTTTAAAAAATGTTTCGTCTATTGATCCAGTACCACAAACTGAAGTCTTGCCTGCTTACTATTTATTTGCATAATTTTCTGTGTGTAGATAAAAATTAAATACAATTTAAAATCATATGAATTATTTGACAACTTAAAGGATGCTCATTTCCTAGTTTCAGTGATCTGCTTTAAAATCACATTATTTAGCCATGTTTTATTCACATAAAAAATAATAGTTTTAAAAGTGCACTATGGGAGCCGGGCGTGGTGGCACACGCTTGTAATCCCAGCATTCAGGAGGCTGAGACCGGAGGATCCGAGTTCGCGGCCAGCCTCAGCTACCTAGTGAGGCACTCCGCAACTTAGTGAGACCTGGTTTCAAAATAAAGAATAAAAAAATAGGCCTCGGGGTGTAGCTCGGAGGTAGAATGCCCCTGAGTTCCATCCCCAGTACCGCAAAAAAAAAAAAAAAAGTGCACTATGGCCATGCATGGTGGTGCACACCTGTAATCCCAGCACTTGGGAGGCCAAGATAGGAGGATGGAAGGTTTGAAACCAGTCTCAGCCACTTAGGGAGACTCTCAGCAACTTATCAAGACCATGTTTCAAAATAAGAAATAAAAAAGTCTAGGAGTGTAGTTTAGAGGTAGAATTCCCCTGGGTTCAATTCCCAGTATCAAAAAAAAAATTTAAAAAAAGGAAAGAAAAAAGTACACTATGAGAAAGGAAGGAATATTATCTTTTAGATTATTTATTTATATTCAATTGACATGATATTTGTACTTATTTGTGAGTTACAGTATTATAATTCAATACATGCATATAATATGTAACTATCAAATCACGGTAGTTAGCATTTCTATCTCCTCAAATTTTATCAGTATTTATATACTGGACTTCTTTAAACTCTTCTTCTACAGTTATTAGAGCATTCTGTCTTTGAAGTTAGACCTTCTTGGGGCAGTATTGATATATCCCCAGTACTCTTAATTTTCATGGATCAAAAACCCAGAGAACATGGTTTGAACCGTTCCCTTTTCAAGTTCCGTGTGGTGCAGCTGAGACTCCAGCCAGACCTTGTCTCCCTTTCCCAGCTGTAATATAGCAGTTCCTGAAACGTGTTCATAACCGTCCTTGGCCTCTGCCTCCCTCTTGATGACTTGGGTGCCGTTTCTCACCAGGATCACTTTCTCGGCCCTCTGAACAGTTTCCACGTGAAAGCCAAAGTGGTAGAGTCCTGGGATGGTGCAGGTGAACACGCCTGTGGACAGATCAAACTGGCCCTGGGAGTCGTGCAGGCCTTCGCTGAAGACAATGGGCTGGGAGGGGGGCGGCAGCACTTCGTTGAGCTTGACTGTAAAGGCTGATGTTTGTCTGCTATCGCAGTTCTTAATATTCCCAGGTCGCCCTGGTGGTCCTGTTAGGCCTGTGGGACCAGGAAATCCTAGACATGAAGGTAAACAGAGGGTGGGATGAGGTGTCCATGAGCAGGTAGTTGTGTCTCTTCTGGCTCTTTCTCCACTTCTTACCATTCATACCATATTCACTGACCCTCTAAGGGAAGCTGTCATTACCCTCTCCTTATCTACACTACTCTAGAAATTCTTCTCTCCTCTAAGCATCTGTGCTGACAGTTAAACAGAACCTGTCACTCTACAATATAAATCTAAAGTGTTCATATCAAGCCAGATGTGGTGGCACATGTGTGTAATCCCAGTACTTGGGAGGCTGAGATAGGAGGATCACAGGTTCAAGACCAGCCTCACCAATGTAGGGAGACTCAGCAAACCTAGCAAGACACTGTTTCACAACAAAAAAATAAATAAACAGGGCTGGGGGTATAGCGTGGAGGTGGAATTCCCCTGAGTTCAATCCCCAGAACCAAAATAAATAAAAAAATAAAATAAAGTACCATGAGGCCATGCAAACTCTGTAGGTTGAACCATGACATGTACTATATTAGAAAATATGTCCTTTCTTCTAGAAGATTGAATCTCCAGGAAGATTTAGTGTTTTAGCTAACATCACATATTGGCTTTTCCTCCTCAATACCTCATTACATAGAATACTCTATTTGTAAAATTATACTTCTTGATGTGTTCTACAGATAGCAATCTAGGAAAATTCATTTAGCCAATGCTGGGAAGAATAACTGTCATTTCTCCTACATGTCTATAAGATGTGCAAATAAAGGTTGCAGATTTTTTTTCTCTATAAAATTATAGTGATATACAATAGTCAATGGAATGACCTATGTAAACATCCTAGCACAGAATAGTTGCTTAATACATTTTTTATTACTATCTTCCTTATTTTTAAAAAAATTGGATACTGAATTCAGAATACATAGATATGCCTCTAACTAGATCTATAACCATAATCACATTACCCAAACTCTCTAAGTCAGGAGAGTCACACCTACTAACGGGTCCCTGTGCGGCATGTCAGAATGATCTGGTGTCCTCTAGAAATGCAAATGCCCTCAGGCACTTTCAGAGATTTGTGGTTTATTAGATCTGCAGGATAGATCCTGTCTCAGCCTTGTACGGCTTGTCTCTTGCTGTGTGATGCTGGGGTATACTGGAATGTGTGGGGTATACCTCAAGTCCACTGAGACTGACTTGTCCTGTGACTGTTCTGGCCATGGAATTGAGCAGAAAGAAGCAATGGTGTGTAAATTCTTAATCTAGGCTTAAGGAGTCTCATGTGCACCTCCTCTTAGGCTCTAGGATTGCCCAAAGAAACACATGCTCCCAGGCGCCACTGCTATCTCATCCTGGATCCTGGGAAGAAACACAGAGAGGACCCCTCCACTCCCCCTCCACTTACACCCTAGGGCTAGACTCAGCAGGCCCAAAGTCTGAAGCTGAGCCACTTCACACCACCTGCACACGTGGTTGGACATTGTGTGGGGTTTTCTTTAGACCACCTGGTTTTGGTTGGTTTGGGGTGAAGCACTTACATGACAGGAGCTAGTCAGTGCAGTTGGGTTTGGTTCAGAAATGTTTTTAAGTGTGTTTGGAGGAGTTTCATGTGCATCCATGGCTGAGAAGTGACAAGAAATTCACCAGCCCAGGGCCTTTCAACCCTGGATTGCTATGATCATCTGGGTCTATCCTGGTAACCTTGGACCTTTAATGACCTAGAGTCATTTCTATCAAATGATAGGAAAGCCAAAGAAAGATGTATCTCACCACGTTCTCCAGGAGGCCCACGAGGCCCTTGGAGACCTGGAAGTCCTGGAATTCCTGGGGGTCCTGGAAGTCCTTTACAAGGATCAGAAAGTTCTTGATATCCAGAACACATCACAGCCATGAGCACAGACAGGGCCAGCATCCAGATACCTGCACCAGAAAAGCAAGAGACAGGGACACTTGGCCAGCTGTCATCCTTCTCAGTGTTCTGGGTCTCCTCTGTGTGGAGGCAGTGCCTCCCAAAGATGCCAAGCAACTCACAAGACTTGGTATAGGAGCCCAACAAATGAGACTGGTGCCTGATCAGCCTCAACCTGCAAAGGCCGGAGTCATCAATCACCCCAGGACATTTTCACAGAAATACCTTTGAGTTATAGGGTCCACTATAAGAAAACTGCTATTCTATACTAAAATTTTAATGATTCATAAAGAAATTATAATTTGGCAATATCCCCTCTAAATACATCTGTTTAAGAGTTTGCAGAAAACAAACAAACAAACAAAAAAACCCACTAAATTAAACCACTTAGTACCGAGAGGAAAATATTGCAGGATATGTTTTGGCTTGGAAAGGGTTTTGATACAGGCAGTATTTATAAAAAAAAATGTTACATCCTCCCCCCAACCCAGTATCCTTTTTCTGAATCTACAAATTTTCATGAGAGGCAAGATGACTCTCATAAAATATTATTTATCATTTATGAGAGTATACTGAGTTTGTCAAATAATGATTACAGTATGTGACCGATTCTGTTATCTAATAGACAACTCTAGAAAGACCTATATCACTATCTATATTTTTTTAATTGGTGCACTGTCATCATACATCATAACAAAGTTCAGAGTGATAAAGGCAGGCATGCACACAGTACTTGGTGAGCCCTGCTCTGGCTCCCACCTCCTTCCCTTCCCCTCCTTGTACATTGTGATTGGCATTGATAAATTTGGGTATGTGCATCATGTCCACTGAAGTGTCTCCCTCACTGAGTCTCCTCTCCTCTTCTGCCTCCCTCCCATAATTCTCCTCCATCACTCCACTAGTGTTTCTCCTCCTTTGTTTAGAGTTCCTCCTGTGTCTTGATTTCTTGTCAGCTTCCACATACAAGGAAAAACATCTGATTTTTCAGTTTTTGTGACTAATTTCACTTAGCAAAACATTCTCCAGTTCCATCCATTTCCCTTGCAAATGACATAATCTTGTTATTCTTTATGACTGAGTAGAGTTCCATTGTGTGTATGGCCCATAATTTTGCAATCCATTCATCTTGCTATCGACATTCTACTGATCAGAAAACTGGGATGCAGAAAGTTATAGCAAGATGGTCAAGAAATAGACCCCCCAGTAATTGCTAAAGCAATTTTTCTAATCTAGGAGTGCTTAAACAGTGCCTTATATCTATTTAAGTAGAATACCCCATTTCTTGGTGATGAAGACACATGGGAGCCAGGTGGTTACAAGTGGGAGAGGGTGACTCATTGACTAATTTACAATTTATGAATTGCCTGAGTAACAGCAATTATATTGTGCTTTTGTGACCCTAGCAGCAAAAGAGGAAAGACTTATTTTTGAGGCTTCATGTTTTAATTGAAAAAAAGTTATATTTATTCAAGAAAATTGGTTGTTATGGTGGAAAACACATGTCCCACTCATAGAGAATGTCAACTTATGACAGGCTTCTTCTGCTTTATACTCCACCCCTCTTCCACCTGCCTCACCAGATTCCTTTGTGAAGTTTATAAACATCTCAAAAAGGAAAGCAAAGGTGATGGGAAGTTGCTCCCAGGATAAGCTTACAAAAGGTCATGGCCTGAGCTATGATAGAAGGAGTTAGATCATTGTCATATATACAACAGGCACTCTATTAACCAGTGCATCTTTAAAGAGTAATTAAACTTTGAAGTGGACCTTTCATATTTATCAGAATTGCCTTCCAGAACCAACTACTGCCACCCAGATCATCAGGTAGTATATTCTTCCAAAGGGATAAAGAGAGTGTATCTAAGAAGGTAATGGACATTGGAGGTCTCACGTCACTAACGGAGGGAGGTGGTGGGAGAGAAATGGCTGGTGAAACTTAGCGTCCTCTTCTGGGAAGATGTGGCTTTCATTTCCAGTTGTAGGGTGAAATAGAGAACAGGAAGCATTAGGTTCGATGATAGTGGACCAGCCAGAGACAGAGGATGCATGTTTATGATTTCCCCAATAGTTTGCAGAATCCTAGTAAGTGAATCTGACAGATAGCTGCAAGCCTGTAGGAGAATAAGTAAAGAGTGCTGCAGAATCACTGAGGCCAGCCTAGCACTGAGTAGACCTGGATACTCATCCAAGAAGTGGTGGGTGACCTGAGCATTAGAGTCGATCACAACATGAGATCAGATCGCACAGGAGATGATGAGCACCTGCCCGGGCATCTCATTGTAGCGGGTGCTACCCACCCACACCAAGTCTAACGAAGGTAAAGTACACAGAAACGGAAGACCAAGACAGAGGTCAGTCACCTGACCTCGAGCAGCAATGGAAGGAAGCACCGTTTCCTCCTGCTTCCTCCATGATATATGGACATCAGTGGAGCAGGACCAGGGCCAAGGAAATACAAGATGAAAGCAGAGAACATATCCAACACTGTACAATAAGACACTGGAGCCAAAGACTAGCCTGATATATGGAAGGGGATGAGCTTTGAATTATACTTGAAATTGGCATTTTGAAGATGAGAACAAGTGACTAGAAAATGATACTCAGATGCCACTGACAGTCACCCACACATGGCAGAGAGAACACCATGGAGCACAGTCGGTGGCCAGAGATGGATCAAGAGAAATAGATCATTACCGACTCTAGACTACAAACTCCACCTTCAGACTTAAGAGCTAACTGTGCCTCTACTTCTTGAGATTTAAAAGGGAAAACAGACTTCACAGGACTGTTATGAGGACTAAGTGGAAACCATCTAATAAAGTCTTGGATCAGTGAGCAGCACAGGGAAATTGCTCAGTAATATTTTGCTATCAGTATAATTATTTTTCTATTTAAACGAATGCAGATTATTCAATATTGATTCTATCTATATATGTATTTGATATCTATCTATTCTCTCACATATATTGTCCATTTCTTCTTAGTTCCTACTTCTATCCTTCCTTTTCTGAAGTAATGAACAATAAAAGGATGTCTATCCTTTTCTCTAGAATTGTTGCAAAACACATACCACAAACTCTGAGAACAAAATTAGATGCATACATGGAAACTCCTTAGAAAAGTTAACACCACATACTAATGGAAGGGCTAGTTGGCATTTACTTTTTGTTTAATTAGGTGCCTTACCTGTGACTCCCATGGAGAAAGGTCTGTTGACTTCTTTGGGCATTCTAGGGTTCCAGAGGATGATTGTACAGCTCTGAGCTTTGGACATGTATTTCTGGTTTTCCTAGTTTCACTGTCAAAAATTTTAGACCAGATTGATTTCATTAAATGTTTGATTTACTAGCTCTCCCAATAGCTTGGCTAATTTTTAACAAGAAAGGAAGCAGGTGCAATTGATATTCTAACTGGGACACTTTTCTCCACCCATTTCTGGCCATGAACCCTCACATAACCATGGGGACCTGTCATCACACTAAAGGGTGCGGACTCAGGCATGAATGCTTGGAGTCTTTTGCTGTGCTTCTAGAATTTATCTGTGGGACACTTTCACAACTATCTTCAAATTTCAGGCCACTTGCAGTGCCATGCTTAACCATCCCAGTGAGCAAAGAAATCTGTAGACCTTCATATACATGGTTTTATGTATAACCTCCTTCTATAAAGTAATACTGTATTATTTTTTTCTGGGTATATTTTGCATCAATTTAAAATTATTACATTAAAATGTTTTTTATTTTAGTCATTCAATTTGGGGGTACTTCTTTAAATTTTGACTCAAGGTAAATGTCATATTCCTTTCAAAGAGATATGTAGAAGGGGGGGAGAGAGGGAGAGAGGGAGGGAGAGGGAGAGAGAGAGAGAGAGAGAGAGAGAGAGAGAGAGAGAGAGAGAGAGAAATAGAGAGAGAGATTCAAAGAGAATAACAATGAAAGACACCTTGGTATGAAATCAAGACAAAAGAGGCAGAAGCAAAGACAGATAATTAAGATACTAAGAAAAAATTTAACATGGAACAATGCAGAATGCCATTGGTTCAGTTAAATTATGAGTATCAGATATAATGGAGTTTATCATTCACCTGTATATTAATGTTATATTGACCATGGTTAACTGAGAATGATTTGGCATTAATTCCATATTCCAAAAGTTTGGCTTCTTCTCCTCTATTGGCAAATATCTCTTCTATTGGCAAAACCCAACTGGCAAGTTTGAATGGGTATCGCTCTTTTCTGTTCAGCCTTGTGCGATGGGTAATTGGTCTCCAAAGCTGTTCCAACTGAAAGTAGAAGAAATCACCTTGGAAGGTGGGGAGGGGGAAAAAAGGAGCATTGAGGAGGGAAACAGTCCAAATAATGTTGTGTCCATATAGGAAGCTATCACTATCAATCTCACTAAATATATGGGAGGGAGGAAGGAATGCAGATGGAAATGTACATGTACATTTATATCACTTTGAATCTCACTATGATATACAATTATACTGTACCAATAAAAGTATGAAAAAAGACATGAAAAGGGTTGTTTTAAAATATCTATGATCATAGAACAGTATAAAAGTAAAAACTTTATTGAGTATATAAATGACTAAAAGATTACATATTATATATGTTAGTATATATACATATCACATGTATATTTGAATAAATATGAAATACAAAGGAAAGATTATTTTCAGACCCTTTAAAAACATTCATCTCTTGATAATGAAATTGATAACATTTGTTTCATCTGTATTTTATATGGTTCTCTACTGGGCAAAATTCATTTAGGAATAATTACAATATGTAATTATTATTATTATTATTATTATTATTTTTGTGTGTGTGTGTGTGTGGTACTGGGGATTGAACTCAGGGGTATTCTATCTCTGAGCTATACCCCCAGCCCTATTTTTTATTCTTTATTTTGAAACAGGTTCTCACTAAGTTGCGGAGTGCCTCACTAGGTAGCTGAGGCTGACGGTGAACCCGGATTCTCCGATCTCAGTCTCCCAAATGCTGGGATTACAAGCCTGCGCCACCACACCCAGCTTATTATGTAATTATTAACCTTCTTTGTTTCCATATTCCAGATACATAAAACAATGAATAAACCAAACTAAGTACTAAGGAATTTATAAATTAAATAATACCTACAATTATAAGGACAGAGGTTTACATCTTATAATGTTCAGATGAGTTCATATCTGAATGTTAATTTTAAAATGTTTAAAATTAAAATAAGATGATGACAGAATAAAATGAGCAAAAAATAAAAATCAGAGACAGGGAGAAGAAAGTGCTTTGGAAAGTACTCTATACTAATACACTGGATCAGTTTCATTACGAGAGATGGTAATAAGAAAACTTGCCAGCATGTCCTCTTCCCCTAGGTGTTGAGACTCCTTCCATAACCACCTCCTTGCCTGTCTTAGTACTGACTTACCTGTTTGAATTTGAAACATTGTGGATATAGTTTCACAACTGATTTCGCTCTGTGTTTGATTTTGTGCTCTCCTGGCCACTGAAGTCAGGGTTAATTTTTTAACTAGAGCAGTTAAACACTGAAACATATTAAAGAAAATTGACAGTCACACTTCCTTGTAGCCACCTTTGATTATCCTGGCCACAACTGGACTCCAGAGCTTTGGTCATTCCCTCAGCTACCAGCTGAGGGAATGAGGCCAGCCTCAGCTACCTAGTGAGGCACTCTGCAACTTAGTGAGACCCTGTTTCAAAATAAAGAATAAAAAATAGGACTGGGGGTATAGCTCGGAGGTAGAACACCCCTGAGTTCAATCCCCAGTACCTCAAAAAAAAAAAAAAAAAAAAGCAATACATGCACATTATGGGAGAAGCAGAAAGAGTTCTTTTTGGCTTGGTTTGACTTGGTTTTAAGCAGAAAAATTTAACAAACTATTCCACTCAAAGCATTCACTGCTGGGTGCAATAGCTGATACCTGTAATCCCAGCAACTCAGGAGGCTGAGGAAGGAAAGAGGATCTTAAGTTTGTGGCTGGCCTGGGAAAGTTATCCAGATCCTGTTTCAAAATTTAAAAAAAATTAAAAAAGGTAGAGTGCACCTGAGTTCAATCCCCAGAAACACACACACACACACACACACACACACACACACACACACCATTCAGCATCTTTATTTTTGGTCTTTCTTTGCATGTTTTTGCTCAGCTAACTGAAAAGCAATGAGGCTGCAGAGTTGGCAAGAGGAGGCCTGGGTCAAAGCACAGCTTCACTGTTTGCTATGCATGTGACTTTGAGCAACTCACTTAATCTTGTAGAATGACTTTTTTTTCTGTAAAATGACAATAATAATAATGTCTACTTCATACAGCCATTAGATGAAACAGCCTTTGGCATTTAAGTGTTCTCTAAAAATCTTTTTGATGATTGTTCTTATAAGTATTAATGGAGATTAAAGTAGGCATGAAAGCTTCAGGACAGTAGGCATTTAATAAGTTGCTGATTATTTTCTCTCTCTTTCAA
The DNA here is from genome assembly GCA_004027655.1 of Graphiurus murinus. NCBI lineage: Eukaryota > Metazoa > Chordata > Mammalia > Rodentia > Gliridae > Graphiurus > Graphiurus murinus. The sequence goes on from PVLC010003184.1 coordinate 38,385, forward strand.
CACTTCCTTTTCTAGCATCTGAATAACAGAGATGCAAAGCAAATGGTAGCCAATAGTGGTGGCCCATGCCTGAGGGAGGTTGAGCTACTTGGTAGGTGAGGCAAGAGGATTGCTTGAGTCCAGTAGTTCAAGGCTAGCCTGGGCAACATAGTGAGAAGTGAGACCTGTCTCAAAAAAAAAACAAACAAACAACCCCCCCCCCAAAAAAAAAAACCCATAAAAGTCTAGAGTCTTGTACTCCAGAGGCTGATACAGGAGAATGGCAGGTTAGTTAGACTCTCACTTAGCAAGACCCTATTTCAAAATAAAAGGGGCTGGGGGTATAACTCAGATGTAGAATGCCCATGGTTTCAATCTCCCATCTCCAGTAATATACTCTCACACACTACACACGTGTGCAGTAAAGGTCTAGACTCTGGAAGCTGACTATCTTGGTTTAAATCCTCAATCCAATGATACAGGGTTTAGCAGCTCTGTGTTCTTAGGGTTCTATGGTTTCTCCAATATGTAGGAACCATAGAGAAAATAGGAAAGAGAAAGGATTTGGGATAAATGAGGAGAAAGACCAGTGGAGAATAGTGAAAAGGGGTTGGGGAAGGGAGATGGGGAGTAGAAAAAGGAGAAGTGACGAAGGAAAGAGTTCAAGTGCTCTATCCATATATGAAGGTATCACTAGCAATCTCACTGAGTGCATAGCAGGGTGGGCTCTGGAGGGAAACACACCAGTGCGGTGTGCATGCAGGTCTGCTTCACTTCGAACCTTCCTATGATGTGTAATTACAATGCACCTATAAAAGTATAAAAAAGAGCAAAACTGAAACAAGTATGAGTTGTGAATCAACAAAGGTGTCAAAATGAAAAATAAAAAAATATTTTAAACTGAAGATAATAAAAACAAATTTGGTCTTGTGTTCTACAGAAATAGCACTGTTTAGATGGATACTTATAGTCTGCAGTATACCTACTGTAAAGTAAGAAAGATCAGGGTATTCCTTTCATTTTCCCGTCTTTCATCTTTGTGACCCTATGTTCCTTTGAGGCTCCTGCACATATCAGTACTAAGTACTAACTCTCAGCAATCTATCTCTGAATCACACCCCCAAAAGTTGAGAATTTTTTATTAATTTTTTAATGATCATCTTTCAGGAGCCCTGCTTTTATTATAAGATTCATGAAAAACACAAGTTTATTAAGAAACATCTCACTTTTATTATAAGATAAATAAAAGGGGAGTTTCTGGGGCCTGGGAGAAACCAAGTAGTCTCTGGTTTCTTGGTTTCTTCCAGACTGGGACTCTCCACTGGAATCTGTGTGGAGACGCCCTCGACAGTTGGAACACTTTGTCCTGCAGCTGAGTCCACTGTGGCCAAAGTCAGGATCCACGGAGTTGGTTTTCTCCACCTCATCTATCTGTTTTCTCTGGAGCAATTTTGTTGCTGCATAATCTGGGGCACCTCTGCCTCCCTCTCTCTGGAGCAACTTTGTTGGCTCCAGGGGCCAGCACACTGCAGCAACAGGTTTGGTTGATGCTGGTAAAAATCCTCCTGGTGAGCCCCTTCCAGCCCTTCCTGTTGTCACGGGCACTGGAGGCAGGCTCACAGTTGAGTTGTAGGGTGCGGGGGAGTCTTTTTCTGCTGGTCCTCAAAAGAACCACCTTCCCTCTGCCTCCCCTGTGCTTCTGCTCCTGCAAGGGCTGGCCTAGGGGACTTTGGGGCCATGCTAGGGGGGCTGTGCTGGGAGTGGGAGTCCTCTTCTCCAGAAAATTAGAGAAATGGCTGTCAGGCTGTCTGTCCTGTTGCCCTTCTGCCTTGACTGTGTGTCCTCTTAGCTGGCAGATACTTAGAGGACAGATATTTAGAGGTCAGGCTTGCTGGCTCTCCTCCTCTGCCAGAGAGGGAAGGTGGAAGGATCTGCTGGGGTTGGAGGTGGAACCAGGACTCAGTGCTCAGGCCCAGCCTGGAATGTGCTCCCTGGCTCAGCTGGCATTGAATCAGCAGGTATGTAGTCATAGCACTGTTAAACGTCCTATTCAATACATACAGGCAGGTCTAGTGTGGGTCATAATCCAGGCAATGCATGACTCATTTAGGTAGCAGCTTCCTAGGAGTACGTGAATGCTCCTTACCCTCTAAGCCATGGCTGCCCCAGGATTTTAGTGGCTGTGGGCCTCAGGGTCTGATCAGCAGTCAATAAGCAATAGAGGAGTCTTCACACTTGGGCAGAAATGTGAGGGGGCACCAAGTAGCACCTGCTCCTTCAGTTGCTCCAAGGTGGTGGCACTGAATGGAAAGCAGCCTATAGTATAAAGTAGAGGACCACACCCAGGCTCCAGATGTCTACCTCGAGGCCATATTCTTGGCCCTGGTAGATCTCTGGGGTACAGTACTGGGGAGTGCTACAGAATAAGTTCAGCTTCTCTTCAGTGGTGAAGTGGGAGCTCAGCCACTTCCTTCCATGTCCAGAAGGATGTTCTCTGGCTTCAGGTCCCAGTGTGCAATGTCTTCTCGTGGCAGTAGTGCACTGCACTCGTGACCTACCTGAACACCCTCTGGTCCTCCTCCTCGCCAGGTGACTTCCAGATGTGGTACAGCAGCATCCCCCCACTTATATGCTCCATCACCAGGTAGATGATCCATCAGCCATGTCTATGATCTCAAACAGCTGGACCACGTTTGGGTGCTCCACTATCCTCATGTGTCCATTTTGGATCCAATGAAATGTAAGCATGACCTTCACAGCCACCTCAGTCCTGATGAGGATATGGCGGGCCAGTTTGACCTGACCAAAACTACCTTTGCCAATGTCCCTCAGAACTGTATAGTTGTCCCTGAGGACATCCTCATAGGGAAAGCTGGCTACTAAGGCTGGGCAGGCCTCTCTACTCTCTCTCCTAGCATTGTCCAACAAAAGCTGCAATAGTAACTAATGATGCTAGCTAAGAAAATAAAACAACAACAAACCAACAACAACAAAAAAAGTTCAGCAAAATAACAAATCCAAACAAACATATACACAAAACAACAAAACCAAAAGCCCAAACCAACAAATCAGATTCAAAGCAACCAAACCATCAAATGAGCTATCTTGGAGTCTGCCAGGTCACCACCAAAAGCTCCCTGTACTAATGGACAAAAACCCAGCCGTGCCGAGGACCTTATAAACCTGGTGCTGGAGACTCCCTCACGATGGCTCCTTGTGCGGTCACAGCAAGAAATGCCAGGGCTGGGTGTAGCCCACAGTGTCTATCTCACTTTCGGGCCTCCAGGACCTTTTCTACTTTAATAAGAAGACTAAGAAGGACTCTAGAATCTTTTTTGCTTCAATGGGTTATGGAAGCTAATGTTTACTTGTTTAGAAATTAAAATTCGTAGGCTACTTCAATGTGTTTTTCATGTTGGCACACACTTGTAATCCCAGCATTTGGGAGGCTGAGACCGGGTTCCCAGCCAGCCTCAGCTACCTAGTGAGGCACTCCACAACCTAGTGAGACCCTGTTTCAAAATAAAGAATAAAAAATAGGGCTGGGGGTATAACTCAGAGGTAGAATGCCCCTGAGTTCAATCCCCAGTACCGAAAAAAAAAATCAAATAATTTTTTGGCTTTTCATGAACTTATCATATCTGCACTCAAGGTATTCAATTTCTTTTTCTTTCACATATCACTCACATATGATTACAAAATACTGTGTTTCCTAAGACACTGTAGGGCATGATATTAGCATCTATGGGACTGAGAGAAAGGGAGGTTCATCCTGATTACCCCAGGAGATCCTCATCACATTTCTTTTATTTAATTATTTTTAAACTCTTATTGGTGCGATATAATTATGCATCACGGTGAGGTTCAAAGGGACACACTCAGCACTTGGTGTACTTCCTTTGGCATCCTTCCCCACTCCCACCTCCCCCTTTCCTGTACATGTGAGTGAGATTGGTAGTGGTGCCTTCATATATGGACATGGCATTATGTGAACTGTTTCCTTCCTCAAGCCTTCTTTTCCCCCTCCCCACCTTCCTCCCACAATCTCTTCCACTATTGTAGTGTTCTCTCATGTATTTAAAGTCTCTTTTGTTTGATTTTTAACCCCACTAAACATTATTTATAATTTGAACAACAAATTCTTGTCAAATTTTCCACTTATTCACTTTCTTTGTTGCATCTCAACACCTAGATTTGTCAACCTGAATTACTTCTCTTCTGCTTGAAGGAAAGCTTTTGGTGTGGATCTGCAGGTGGCCAAAGTGCTTTAATTATATATTGGCTTGTTTAAGAATGTATTTCCTTCATTATTTGAAAAAACATTTTTCATTTAACTTTTGATATAATATCCAATTTACTAAGTCTTTTCTCTAAGCATTTTTCTATATAAAACCAATTCTCTGATTTTTTTTTTTTCGGTACTGGGGATTGAACTCAGGGGCATTCTACCTTCAAGCTATACCCCCAGCCCTATTTTTTATTCTTTATTTTGAAACAGGGTCTCACTAAGTTGTGGAGTGCCTCACTAAGTAGCTGACGCTGGCTGCGAACTCAGATCCTCTGGTCTCAGCTTCCCAAATGCTGGGATTACAAGTGTGGGCCACCACACCCAGCTCCTCTGATTTTTTAATGTGGGTTATTTTTAATTTCTGCAAGTTCTATTTGGATAGTTCAGCAATTTTTTACTTCTATTTTTCCTATTCTCATACATATTTTCCAACTGACTGACTTGTCTTTAACCATCATAAATATTATCTTTTTAAAAAAATTTAACTTATGGTTTTAGCATTCCACTTGAGTTTAAAAACTCTACAGCATATCCATAATACTTATGTAGTAATGTCCTTGTAGAGACACTTTTTAATTTTTATTTTTGGCATTAATTTCATTTATTTACCATTTGATTGACATTATTTGTACATATTTATGAGATACAATGTGATGCTTTGATTATATAAAGTTTTTATCTGAAAATGTCAACATCTAAGTATAAACAGATCTATCATAATAATATTTTTTCTTTCAGTCAACCCCAACTCATTACATAGTCACTTTTTCTTTTTTTTTTATACTTTTATTAGTGAAATGTCATCTTTTTTCTTCATGCTCATCAACTTTTGGGTGCTACTGACAAACTATTTGTCCAAATTCATTGAGGCTGAGGAAGAAGGTGACTTCCTCGAAACAGGATACATTTCACTTCAGCCACATGCTTAGTGGAACTTTAAGATCTTAAATTCATTTCTCAGTTCAATACCTATGTCACAAACTTAAGTGAAGCCACTCCATGGCTGTACTTCCTCAGGTGTCTTTCTGTCCCCTTCCTCTTTCCCTTTTGCATTTGCTTCACGTGAAACCAAGGCAACATTCTCTTTGTACCCTTCTGAGATTCAAAGAAGTCTGACAAAATTTACTTCTGTTTCTTTCTTGTCCTATCCAGCTATTGGAGAGCTCAGTCATGCTTTCCTTGGCATTTTGGGTAGTTTCTAGGCTTTGATTTTTGTCATTGCCCCATGGAACAGTCAATGGTTGCTCATATAAAAACATTAAAAAATGACTTCTTAGGGGGAAAAAAAGCAGTTTTTTTCTTTTTACTTCTCTAGAATCAGGTTTTCTTTATACCATATAAAATATCAAGTTAAAAGGATTAAAGACTTAACATAAGTGCTGAAAGTGTAAATCTCCTAGGGGAAACACACACACACACACACACACACACACACACACACACACTCAAAATTCAACTACTTTGTCTGAGCAATCATTTCTTGGCTATAACCCCAAAAACATGAGCAAGAAAAGCAAAAATAGACAAATGGGGTGACATCAAACCAAGAAGCTTCTGCACAGCAAATAAAATAATAAAGTGAAAAGCCTCACAGATTTGGAGAAAACATTTATAAAGCATGGATCTGATAAGAATATAACATCCAAAATATATAAGGACCACAAACAACTCAATAATAAGAAAGCATAACAAACTTAAAAAAATGGACCTGAATAGACATTTCTCCAAAGAAGACATACAAATGGCTAGCAGGTGTGTGAAAAAAAATGTCTGGTATCACTTAATGTCAGAGAAATGCAAATGAAAACTATAGTGACCTATGACCTCCATTAGAGAGGCTATTGTCAAAGATGGAAGGTAAGTGTTAGCAAAGATGTACAGGAAAGGGAAACTAGGTACACTGTTAGTGTGAATGTAAACAAGTACAGCCATGTGGAAAACAATATAGAGGCTCCTCAAAAAATTAAAACCAAGACTACCATATGATCTAATATATCATCCTTAAAGAAAAGAGGGGCAGTCAAACACCATGTCCCTAAATGTTTCCTTTCTGTTCCCCCAAACCTAGCCAATTTAAAGGAATAATTAGAGCAAACCTGGAGCCCACAGTCCATATACATATTACCTTGAAGGACACTGGCTTTCTCTTGTGTATACTGGGAACTAGGACAAGTTTGTGTTATCTGTAGAAGCTACTTTCTTGCATACATGTCAGGACAGTTGCTCCTTGGGATGTTGGGCATACAAGCAGACTAAACAAGCCTATGATGGTGACGTCACTGCTACTGTAGCCTGCCAGGTAAACCCTCTCTCTGAGAGGGGACAGGTGCAGTACTAAGGGTCCTATGGAGAGGACACTGTCACTTCTCCAGCAGGCTGCCAGTGAACAAAACACCGCATGAGGGAAAGGAGGTGCTGCTTGGCAAAGCACTGAGAGGGACTGAGGCGCTGTCTGCCTGCAGCCATTGAACTCTTCTTGGAGCCATCAATGATCTCCTGTAAGATTTCCCCAATATGTCATCTCTCTCAAAGCTGTCTCTGGGCAATTTCTTTGGCCTTTCTACAACCTACTACACTGCCCTAGCACAACTGGGCTATGGATGTGACATCTAGCAATTCTACTTCTGGGTGTATGTTTAAAGGCATTGAAATCTGTATGTTGAAGAGCTATCACACTAATGTGTTTATTACAGCATTAGTCACAATAGCCAAGATATGGAATCAACCCATGACCATCAGTGGATGAACAGATAAAGAAAGCATGGAATATATACTCAATCGAATATGACTCCACCTCAGAAAAAGATGGTCTTTTACCTGGGACAGTGTAGATGAACTTGGATGATATTATGCTAAGTAAAATAAGTCAGGCACAGGAAGGAAAATACTTCATGATCTCCCATGTGATTTCTAAAAGTGTCAGACTCATCGAAGTGGAGAATCGGATGGTGGTTATAGGAGGTTGGGTGTGGAAAGAGATGTTGGTCAAAGGACAAAGTTTCTGTTAGACAAGGAGAGTAAGTTTTGGTGATCTCTTGCTGTGTTAGCTTTGCTTTGCTGTGACAAAGTACTGAGAAAGTCAACTCAGAGGAGGAAAGGTTTACTTTGGCTCACAGTTTCAGAGATTTCAGCTATGGTCAGCTGGCTTCAGTTCTTTGGACTTGAGTTGAGACAGACCACTGTGGGGACAGGGTACGGTGGAGGACAGCTGCCTAGCTCATGGCAGCCAGGAAGCAGAGAGAACAAGACGGAGGAAGCATCCAGGAACAAAACACAACCTTCATAGGCATCGCCCCGCCCAGTGACCTACCTCTTCCAACTAGGCTCCGCCCTTTGACCCCTCTCAATAGCACCACCAGCTGGGGCCCAGGCTTCCACACATGAGCATGCCCAGGACATTTGAATCCAAACAGTAACAAGTATATAGCATGATTATTATATTTAGTAATAATAATATGCATTTCAAAATTGCTAAAGGCCAGTTTTAAAATATTCTTATCACGAAAAGTAGGTGAGATGACGTATAGGTTAATTAATCTGATTTAATGGTTTCACAATGTGTAAATATATCTAAAATCACACTTTAACACATCATTATATGCAATTTTTTTGAAAAAGAAAAAAAACCCACAAGGACACTATGTCAGGAAATCAAATGACTTCAGCATCACACATATTAGAAATATTTTAACTCAGTAATGCATTTCCCTGGTACCTAAAAAGTAGAAAAGAAAACACAAACTTTTTTTTCTTATATTTGAATATGCTGCCAATATCAGTTGGATGTAGTTTATGAACCATTCATGGCCCACCACAACAAATAAATGGAACATTTATAAAGAGTGCAAATAAAAGTCAACATAAGGTGTAGAAGATAAATTTTAAAATTCCAGCATTTATTCGTTACTCTAGTGATATCTTTTAATTGCTATTAAGGTGGAAATGATCTATCTATAGATAGAGATACTTATCTATATCTGATATAATATATACAGATTCTTAATATAGATATTATAGACATAGGTGGGGATGTAGATATATTTATACACATATATCTCCACCTTAATAAAGATATAGAAACTTAATCTGTCTTTATCTCTACCTTAATAGCAATACAAACCTAACACTATAGTAACAACAAAAATAAAACAACAGCCAAATTTAGAGGGAGAATCTGATTCCAGAGAAGTAAAAAGGACATTAAGTCACAGAAACTGCCTTTTCTCCCTAGAGGGCACTTCCTAATATACACATACATGAGCAACTACAACCCTCTCTGTCTCTACCTCTGTGTCTTGTCTCTATTTCAATCTCTATCTACATCTCTATATCTATCTCTGAGGCTGATAGCTCTTCACTAAAATTCTTTCCTCTTTTTTTTTTCTTGGTTTCATATGTAAGTTCTTCACCATGGAGTTAGCAGGGACCATGCCACTGACTGCTAGCCCATATGGCCTAGGCAGGACATATAATGTTGTAAACCTTCTGCTAGCAACACTTGCTCAGAGATTTCACCCATGTATCACCATGTATGCCCTTTTCTCTTCTGCTACTGTGCACTTGAGGACCTTCAGTGCACACACTGAAGAATAATTCCATTCATAAGGAATAAGGGTCTTGGTTCTCCTACCCCTGGAGAGAGATTCAACCTTTGCTCAGAAATACCTGTGAGTTTCATGTCACTCTCTAGTAAGCCACTGAGATTTATGGGTGTAGCTGTTATGGCCACTCTTGTCACTTTTTCTAATACAATATTGTGAGATTATGCTCATGTTTCTAAGACAGGAATGGTCAAAATTAGCCTTCTCTAATTGGATACATAAAGTTACAGCAGTGCAGACAGGCTTGACAGAACCTACACGTAAATACCAGAAAATAATTTAAGAGAAGAATGTGCAAAGGAATAAGGTCTCCTGGTACAAGAAAACTCTTCAAAAAAGAATGAAATGCAGTGAGGTTGGATGAAGAGAGAGCATTGAATGCAGTTTCTAAGATGTATGGATTGGGGTCCGTGGGCTTTAGTCTGGGTAGTGTAATTAGTGTAATTAATAATGACTTGCTTGTGAGGACAGTGTTGCTTGAGTGAGTTAATTTCCTGATTAAAAAAAATACTTTTATTGGTACATTATAGTCTCACATCATAATGCAGTTCATAGTTCTAGTGACATACATGCACACAGCACTTGGTGGGCTTTTCCCCCAGCTCCCTCCCTCCCTCCCCCTTTCCCATACAGGGTATTGAGATCGACATTGGTATTATCACACACACACACACACACACACACACACACACACACACATATATAATGTCAGTAGAAGTGATTCCATCGTTGATCCTCTCTCTTTTCCCTCTTCCCCTAGACCACTTCCCTGGCTCAACTGAAGTTTCCCCTCCATTATCTGATTACTTACTCCCTAGTTTCCTCATATGAGAGAAAACATATGACCCGTCACTTTCTGTGACTGGCTAATCTCACTTAACATAATGTTCTCCAGGTCCATCCATTTATCCTGCAAATGACATTATTTTGTTCTTCTTTATTGCTGAGTAGAATTCCATTGTGTGTATATCCCATAATTTTCTAATCCATTCATCTGTTGATGGACACCTAGGTTGGTTCCATAATTTGGCTGTTGTGAATTGTGCTTCTAAAAACATGGATATGCATATATTACTATGATATTCTGATTTCAGTCCCTTTAGAAAGACATCCAGATTTTGACACACTGTCTTTAAGAATCAGCTTTAACAACAGTAAAGATACCTTGTCTTATATAATTATTTTTCTCCGGTGGTAAAAGAACTAAATCCAGAATTTCCAAACATGAAAACTAGGTTTGTTCCTTTTCAGGCTGAAAACTCACACAGGTTCAAAGCTTCAGGATTAAATCAGAAAGCCAGAGAAGTAGATGATGACTTTTGCTTCCTTTGGCTGCTCAGTTTCAACTTCTGTTTCTAGCCACACCTTGTCCCCCTCTCGCAGTGGCATAATTATAGCACCAGAAATGTTTTCATACTCTTTTCTGGAGAACTGGCGCTTTTCCAAGACTTGGGTGTGGTTCCTCATCAGCTCAACCTTCACCTTGCAGTGATGAAGCTCCACATCGAAGCTGAAATGGTAATTCCCGGGCTTACTGCAGACAAACACTCCTGTGGCCTCCTTCAGGTCCCTCTCTTCGTTGTACAAGACCTCGGTGAAGACAACAGGCTTGGAAGGCAGAGGAAGCCTCCCGCTGAGTTTCACAGTGAAGGCTGACCTTTCTCTGCAGGGGCATTTTATAGTGGGACCATCCCGTCCTGGGTATCCTGGTGGACCTGCACTTCCTAGAGAGGACACAGAACCATCAATGACAGCTGGTGTCTGAGAGGGAGCCTGTATCCTCCTAGGATACATTCACAGTGTCATGAGCCCACACACTGAATGTGTAAGACACTGCTTTCTAGGTCTTGTCTGTACCCCAATATCTTGAAGGTCCATACCTAGTTCTAGTTTCCAATTATGCTAGCAGAGACTCAATGCAGCATTTCATAGAAAGCAATACTTGCTCCATTTCCACCTCGCATTCCTGGATCTATATGTGTACCCTGTCCTGGAGCAGAATTTTCAAAGACTGTTATGCTACAATTGGGCCAGCACTGAGCCCCCAAGGCTGTTCTGGCTTGGCATAATGGGACCCTAGTACAGAGTTCAGAAACTCTGGCTTATTACTCATTAGCTGCCCTCATCCCTTCCCCTAAAGACTTTCTTTCACTTTTATCTGAGCAAGCTATACATACTTAGAATGACTATTCTCATTCACACTAGTCTCCTGTGGGGATTAGCATACTGCTCTCAGCCAGGCATGGTGACACATGCCTGTAATCCCAGTACTTGAGAGGCTGAGACAGGAGGACCACAGATCCAAGGCCAGCCTCAGCAACTTATCGAGTTGAAAAAATAAAAAGGGCAAAGAGAGTGAACTTTGGGCTTGCAGAGAAAACAAGACTAGGTGATATTTTATCACTTAATAATAGTGTTTCCCAACTACCTATAATAGAATTCTTTCAATGGTCTGTTCCTGAAAAAGCATTAAGTCTTATATTAGCTGTCCTGATCATTACTACTGGCCTCTCAGTTTGGGATTGTGAACTTTGCCCTTGAAAGGTGCAATGATAAAGGATATCAACAAATCTGTGTTCCATCATTTTACAGAGCTCTTTCCCCCCTTATTAATGAAGATCTGCCACTCACTTACTGGTCTCTTTCTGAGGACAACTAAACCACTAGATCCCTCAACCTGGAACCCTTTGATGCTAGGATAGGGATCCATGGCTATTCAGTGATGCATTCCTAATATAATTTTTTAAAACCTAGCCAAACAAAACTTGGCTCTGCCTTTAAGATCAAATGTACATCTTCTCACAAACATATACTACTAAGCTTTTTTTTTAAAGTACACTTTTACTGGTGTACAGCTATCATATATCATAGTGAGGTACAAATGGTACATCCATACATGTACACTTGGTGTATTCTCAAGGTATCTCATCCCAACTCCCCTTCCTCCATCTTCAAACATATTAGTGAGGTTGGCAGTGGTACATGGATATAGTGGTATATGAATATAGCATTATTTGAACTATTCCATTCCTCAAGACTCATTTTTCCTCTCCCTCTCCATCCCCCAACCCCTTCCACTATTATACTGGTCTCTTTCTCCATTTATATAAAATCCCTTTAGTTTCCTATTTTCACTCTAGTTTCTATATATTAAAGATACTAATGTCTGGAATATATGAAGAACTCAAAAAACTTAACACCAAAAAAACCCCAATTAAAGATGGCAATTGAATTAAACAGACACTTCTCAAAAGAAGAAATACAAATATATGAAAAAACTGTTCAACAACATTAGCCATCAGGGAAATCCAAATCAAAACTACACTCAGATTCCATCTAACTCTGGTTAGAATGGCAATCATTAAGAATGCAAACAATGATAAATGCTGGAGAAAATGTGGGGAAATTGGAACTTTTGTACACTATTAGTGGGATTATAAGTTAGTAAAACCACTATGGAGATCAGTTTGGAGGTTCCTCAGATGACTAAGAATGTAGCCACCCTATGATCTAGCTATTCAGCTTTTATTAACCCTTCCCTCCTCTTAACTAGATAGACTATCCTGATCCATGAGTTCACCTCTGCAGCTATGAGTCTTCTCAATATCTTCTCCACCTTGAGTTCCCCTTCTGGAGTAGTGTCACCTTTGATTAATACCTGGGTCTGGAAGGAGACCAGATTCCACAGTTTTCATTAGGTCTGTGATTTGGGCTAGTGAGCACTCTATGTAGTGTTCATCTGGGTCTAGATTTTTTTGCCCAGATTCTTTCCATTTTTACTTTCTATGAATACCATGAAAACGATGACGTTCCACCCAAAGATAGAGGGAGAAGGAAAACTGAAAGCCAGAAGAAAATATTTCCTCACCTGGAGAACCCCGGGGTCCACTACTCCCTGGAAGTCCAGGAAGCCCTGGAATTCCTGGGTGCCCTGGAGGTCCATTGCCTCCAACCTGATCATTGAAAACGTTTGCCATGAGAATGGATATGGCCAGTCTCCACACATCTAGAACAAGAAGCGAAGAGGAGTTCTTTGTTTATATAGTCGTGTGGGTAGAATTAAAGCTCAGTCTACCACAGTTGCATTGTCTCTGGACTTCAGAGACACGTGGGTTCAAATGGCAGCTTACAACTATATTAAACTCTACATTTTAGCTGGTGCTTTTTTGTAAATGCCTCTGTCCTGAACCACCATACTAGAATCATTATTCAAGTATAAGTGCGGCTATGCACATGATTCTTAATCTCAGCCAGGCATGGTGGCTCACACCTGTATCCCAGTACTTTGGAGGCTGATACAGGAGGTTTGTAGGTTCAAGACCAGCCTTAGCAACTTAGTGAGACTCTCAGAAATCTTGCAAGACCCAGTTTCAAAACAAAACAAAACAAAACAAAAAGGGCTGGGAGGTATAGCTCAGAGGTAGAATGTCGACGTGTTCAATCCCCAGTAAACACACACACACACACACACACACACACACACACACACACATTCTTAATCTCCATTATTATCAATCTGTATGAACTCTACACAATGAACTTAACAAATAATGTTGAACTATTAAGTGAGTTATCATTAATATAGGTTACTAGTCATTACCTATTACACATAGGGCACAATGCTAGAAGCATTATTTCAACAAAATTTTATTAAAGTTCTGCAAGAGATTAGCTTTTAACCTGCAGTTACAGATAAGGAAGTTGAGATCCCAAATGTTATAACAATCAACCCCAAACCAGAGAACTAGAAAGAAATAGGATTTAAATCCTAGTCTGAATGCACACCATTACTTCATTTTTTTAAAATAAATGAATGAATGTGCATACATAGTTCACCCTTCTTTCACATGTCTAGGTGCTCAGCCTCAGAGGTTTTTGACATTTACTTGTTTTTATTTTCTTTTTGACCATTCACAACAAGCTTTATATTTAAACAGAGAGCAAAAGGTAGCCTGGACTATCATTCAATTTTTCCTATTTGCAGAGCAGAAGCGCCCCCCACCCCCAACAAAATAACGTGCAGAAAACATTGGGGCTACCAACATTATCAAGATTGGGGTTTTCAGGCCCCTTTTAAGGCTGGTTATCCCCAGCCCCTATCTTTCAGGGATGGGGCAATTGGGCCATACCCTCCCACTGCCGGCATCGGGCCCTTACCTGTCATTCTCAGACAGAAAGAATGTCTCTCCCAATGTGGCCGTAGCTCTGTTGCTTGGTTTGTAAACCTGGGGCTTGAGTTGCTTTCTGTGCCTCTTAAATGATCTGCAATCATGCCTTCAATATTTTAAAAATTTCATGCTGTCCAACTGGGTCCAAAGCCAGGTTAATGTTCAACCACAAGCAAGATTTGAAGTCATCTAGCCTGACTAGGTCCAGACTTTGGACTAAGAACATTGTAACATCTTGGTCAACTTCAGACTTCCCATCCCGATGCCTGCAATGACAATAGTTTTACAGGTAAAACCAAACCTCAGAGGATCGATAATTGCAGTTAGGGAGGAGGAATCAGTTCAAGATCCCTGGTGTGCAGGTGGCTAATGACAATATATCATATTGTTAAAAACTGTGGAGAGCAGATGTTTGTCACTGTGGAAATAATCACATGAGGTAATGTGTTTGTGTTTTTTGATTGTTTTGTTTAATTTTTCAGCACTTGGGATGGAACCCAGGGCCTCCACCTACTATACAAGCACTCTATTACTGAGCTACATTCCCAGCTCCAATGCATTTGTTAAATAATTAGATTTGGCTATTACATGATGCATACATACTTCAAAACATGTCATGCATGATAAATACATGCAATGTGCTAAGTCAAATTTTTAAAAAATTAAAACATTTTTTTTAAAGTGCCTTTTTTACCTTGCTTTCCTACTCCTTTCTGAGAACAAGGGCTGTAAAACCATTCCTTTGCATAAGAAATTTTGGTATATCAATGAAATTTTGTCTGGGTACTGACTGTGACGCCTTGTCACTGGAAAAATAACTGCCACCATTATGTCAGTTAGTGTTGTTAATGCATGAATGTCACATAGGAATTATTATCACTCATATACATCATCCATTTATTTTTACTTTTTATACTTTTACTGGTGCATTATGATTATATATCATAAGTGATTCAAACATACATGCCCCATCACTTGATGTATTTCCCTCTGTATTCCCCTCCCCATCATTCCTCCACATACATGTTGATGAGTTAGTAGTGATACCTTCATGTAGGGACATAACCTTATTCGAACTGCTCCCTTCTTTGTTTTTCATCAGTTTAGATCCCCAACTGTGAGGAAAATACTACTATTATTACCTAAACTATTACCTGTTATTAACTGTACACCCATTGTGTAGGGGAAAATAGCCCCCTGTTCTCTGTGCACTACCTGCTCATTAGCAGATGAATCCAGAGGCTCAGTCAGACCCATGTTCAGTGCTTTTGACAACACTACAGGTGGCATTATGTCCTTGTTTTTGTGATGTTAGCAAGTGCTGCTGCTGGATGCCTACATCCACTAGCTTATTACTGTTTCAAAATAGTGACATTTTCATTCTATACATTATTTCCCATTAATTGTTTGGAATACCTTAATTCAAAAAAAAAAAAAAAAGACTCTATGTCTCACCTTCTGTGTTATTACCCAGGGATAAAAATTCACACTATAAAGGCAGAATACACGCTTTTTAAATTTACCAGTTCCATCAATTCCCTTTCATCTTTCAAGGCTCAAATTAGTTCAGTAAATACCTGAGAGCATAATTATTGGATTGCATAGTGAGACTTTATTTAGCTTTATTAGAAAGTGCCAAACTGTCTTTCAAAGTAGGTGTCCCATTTTGCATTCCCACCAACAATTAATGAGATTTTTTTCTCTTCCTCCTTGGCAGAATTAGACTGTCAACTCTTTGGATTTCAGCCATTCCAATAGCTATGTGCCCACTAGTGTTTTAATTCATGGTTTCTTCTGAGAAACGATATTGGGCATCTTTATATATGATCATCTGCCATCTATACAGCTTCCCTTGTAAGGTGTCTGCTCAGATATTTTGCCCATATTTTTGAGTTTATTTCTTCATTGTTAAGTTTTTATTTCCTTGTTTATTTTGTCAAACATGTGCTTTTCCAAATATTTTCTCTTCATTAGTGGCTGGAATTTTGAGTCTTTTAAGAGTGTTCTTTATAATAGCACCTTCTAATCTGTTGCTTTCATCTTTATAATGTTGCATTGTATTTTAAAACTTACCACCAAACCAAAGTCAGTTAGATAACCTCCTATATTTTTTGTCTAAAATTTTCTAAATTTGCATTTTCTGCAATCCATTTGAGGCAATTTTCATGAAGAGCAAAAGCTCTGTGTAAACTAGTTCATTTTCTACATACAACAACATCAAATTGTTCTGCTGTAATTTGTGGGACTGACATTGCTCCTTGGTCAAAGATAAGTTGGTCGTGTTTGTGTAGGTCTATTTCTCAGCTCTTTTTCTATTCTTGATGTCTTTTTCTGTTCTTGTCAATACTATACCATATTATTTACTGTAGCTCTATAGTAAGTCTTAAAATTGGGCAGTCTGTGCCTTTCAACTTTGTTCTTTTCTTTAATTTAGTATTGACCATTCTAGGTCTCTCATCTTCCCATATCAATCTTAGATCTATGTGTAGATATCCACAAAATAGTTACTGAGATTTGAGCTAGAAATGCATCAAATTTATATATCATGCTGGGAAGAATTATCTTCACAATATTGAGTCTACCAACATAAACATGGAATATAACCTCTTTGATTTTTTTTCCTGGAATTTCATTGTATAGTTTTTCTTGAATACATTCTATACAAATACTGTTAGATTTATACCTAAGTGTCTCATTTTTAGTGCTATTGCAAACGTTATTTTAAAAATTCACACTACAATTATTCATTGCTGGTACAAAGGACAGCAAATGACTGTATGCTAAACCTTGTTTCATGCAATCTTCTTATATTTACTTATACCAGGAATTTTGTAGAGTCATTTTTATTTATTCAGGGAGGAGTTTATACATTGATTATTATGTTATCTTTTTTAAAAGATAATTCTATTTTTTACTTTCCAATCTCTGTATTTCTCTTCTGTTCTTTCTTTCTTTTTTTTTTTTTGTACTTGGGATTGAAGTCATGGGCATTCTACCTCTGTGCTACCCTCCCAGTCTTTTTTACTTTTTGCTTCAAAACAGGATCTCACTAGGTTGCTGAGAGTCTTGGTAAGTTGCTGACGCTGACCTTGAACCTGCAATTCTCCTATCTCAGCCTCCCAAGTACTACAGGTGTGCCCTACCACTACTGGCTTCTGTATTCCCTTTATTTCCTTCTTGTCTTATTGAACTAGGTAGAACTTCCAATACAATATCGGACAGGAATGGTGAAAAGGAACATTCTCATCTGGTTTCTGACCTTAGGAAGAAAAGTACCCAGTTTTTCGCCAGTAAGTATAATGTTACCCATAGATTTTATCTAGATTATTTTTATCAAGTTGAGTCCGCTTCCTTGATGGGGTTTTTTGTTTGTTTTTGTTTTTGACATTGGAGTGTTGGGAGAGAGGTCCTATGGACGAGTTGGGAAAGTGATCTTAGAAGAGGCAAAGTCCACATGTTGAAAGGCTGAGCCTTGACCTGTTCAAGTCAAGTTGGCCAGAAATACGTGGAAGCTATTGCCTCACTTTGAATGACGGCTGCCCCAGTTTTTCTCTGGTTAAAATCCAACCAGGTCACTAGCCTCAGAAAAGACCAGAAGACCAAACATTTAGAGAAATCAGTTCAGAAAATCATCCAACCTCAAGCTTCAAAACCAAAGCAAGTGAAACAAAAAATAAGGTGGGCGAGAAACCAGTTTTCCATAGATCTTTCCCCATAACATCAGAAAGCTTGGGTTAAGAGGAAAAGCCTTCTCCATGGAGATTTTTGGTAAGTGCATCACTCTTAATTATAATAATGAATTGAATATTTTGTACTATTGTCCACTACCTTTTCTCTTGCTTTTAATCCAAAATATTTACCACTGTACCAAATCTGGGAGATTATATCCCCATAACTTTGTCAAAGGTACAGATTTTATTTCTGCCTGACCACTGGTGCATGTGGACGGAAATGGAATTTAATATTTAACTCTCAGTTATAAAAATTGGTATAGAGGAATTATAGTGGAAAGGCCAATGATGAAACATCCTACACATGTTGTTTTGGAATATATATTCAAATTTAAAACTCTGCACTCAAAATCAGTATAATACCCATCAGTATCTGCCATGACTGTATCACTTTCTCTACATCCACCACCAATTCTGTCACTGATTTTCCATCTCTATCCTGTTGAATGTTTCTGTGCCTCATCCTAGGTTGGGTGATTTGTTCATTTATTTCTCCATGAATTCATTTTTCTGTGTTCTTTTCCCACATACGTTTTATCACCATCTCCGACCTCTTCCCTTCTTTACCACCCTCACTATTTTACTGATTATAAAAGATATTAAAGTTTATTATTCATTACATTTATTGTATCCAATTTAAAAACCAAAGCCATTGCATATTTTTTATTTCTCTCCTATCCTCTCTCTCCCACTCAATCCTCTCTTTCCCCTCCTACATTAGATCACAGAATATTTAAAGTATTTCACATGAGTTAGTAAAATGAAGTAGGGAACTATGATCAGATAAAAAATTAGGAGAAGGCAAAAGACAAATAAAAGCAAAAGTTGTGTTCAGTGTTCAAGTGACAGTGAATGAATTTACCTAGTTTTTAAGTTTTAGTTGAAAATGTGAATCCCAGTTTTAGGGGTAAGGGGACAAAACAGAAGCATGGACCCTTATATGACTCATGTTGTTCAAATGGTAAACATCTTTACCATTTGCAATCTTTAGGAATTTGCAATATGGGCAGGAAGAAGTAATTTCTAAGGATTTCCTATAAGAACATTGAGTGGGATGAGCTGAAAAATTCTTTAATAACACCCTACGATAAATTCAATGATGGTTTTATCTTTATTTTATAATCAGTTGTAGTAACATTATAATATATGCTGAGTACAGTGCTATAATATAAGAAGAAATAATTAAATTTGCTCCTTGTTCTTACTGGGCAAACTGTGTTGATTTTTTTTTTTTGGTCAGTATTTTGAATATGTTTGAGTGGGGAGTGTGTGTGTGTGTGTATTTGGGGCAGAAGAAGTGGACTGTATTTTAGGCTGAATATATAAAAAACATTCCCCAGTAATTTCTAGTCAGACCCTATTATAGTTTGGATTTATTTTTGATGCTTTTATTAGTGCATTATAGTCTCACATCATAATGTAAATCATGTTGAGAGTGACATACATGCATACAGCACCTGGTGGCCCCCCAGCTCTTTCCTCATTCCCCTCTTCCCCATACAGTGTACTGAGATTGACATATTTTCACATATGTACACAAAGCCGATGGTACTAATTCCTTCACTGATACTCACTCTTCACCCTTCTCTTTCCTCAGATAACCTCCCTAGCTCCAGTAAGGTTTCGCCTCCACTATTTAGAGTCCCTCTGGTGTCCCAGTTACTCCCAAGCTTGCTCATATCAGAGAAAATACATGCCCCTCACTTTCTGCAACTGACTAATCTCACTTAACATAATATTCTCCAGGTCCTTCCATTTTCTTGCAAATGACATAATTTTGTTCTTCTTTATTGCTAAGTAGAATTCCATTGTGTGAATTTCCCACAATTTTGTAATCCATTCATCTGCTGACGGGACACTTAGGTTGGTTCCATAATTTGGTTGTTGTGAATTGTGCTGTTATGAACATGGGTATGCATAAATTACTGTACTTCTCTGATTTTGGTCCCTTTGGAAAGAGACCCAGGGGTGATATAGCCAGATCATATGGTGAACCCATTCGCAGTTTTCTGAGGAATCTCCACACTGATCTCCATAGTGGCAGAACTAATTTGCAATCCCATAACAATGTAAATGAGTTCCTATATTCCCACATATTTGCCAACATTTATTGTTTTTTTTTTTTACTTCTTGATGATTCCCATTCTGACTGGGGTTAGATGGAATATCAATGTAGTTTTGATTTGCATCTCCCTGGTTGCTAATGGTGCTAAACATTTTTTCGTGTATCTATTGCCCATTTGTATGCCTCCTTTTGTGAAGTGTCTATTTAATTCAACTGCCCATTTCTTGAGTTATTTGATTTTTTTTTTGGTGTAGTCTTTTAAGTTCTTTGTATATTCTAGATATCAGTCTTCTACCAGAGGGATAGCTGGCAAAGATCTTCTCCCATTCCATAGGCTTTCTCTTTAGACTCTTGATGGTTTCCTTCAATGTGCAGAAACATTTTAGTTTAATGCCATCCCATTTATTAATTCTTGAGTTGTGGAGTATTGTTGAGGAAGTTTCTACCTGTGCCTATATGTTGGAGTGTTGGACCTATGTCCTTCTCTACTAGCTTCACAATCTCTGGTCTAACTTCCTAGTCTTTGATCCATCTCTAGTTGATTCCTGTGCAGAGTGAGAGGTAAGGATTTAGTTCCATTTTTCTATAACTAGATAACCAATCAGTTTTCTCAACACCATTTGCTGAAAAGGCTGACTTTTCTCCAATGTATGTGTCTGGCACCTTTGTTGAATATCAATTGACTATAAGAGTGTGGATTTGTTTTTGTATCTTCTATTTTGTTCCCCTGGTCTATGCATCTGTTTTTGTGCCAATACCATGCTGTTTTTATTTCTGTGGTTCTGTAGTATAATTTGAAGTCAGGAATTGTAATGCTTCCTGCATGGTTCTTATTGCTGAGAATTCCTTTGGCTATTCTGGGTCTTTGTTTCTCCATATGAAATTTATGACTGATTTTTCAAGGTATGTGAAGAATGACATTGGTATTTTGATTGGGATTGCATCAACTCTGTAGATTGCTTTTGGTAGGATGGCCATTTTGATAATATTTATTCTGCCTATCCAAGAGTAAGGAAGATCTTTCTATCTTCTGAGATCTTCAATTTATTTCTTTAGTGTTTTATAATTTTCATTGTAGAGGTCTTTTACTTCCTTGGTTAGGTTTATTCTTCAGTATTTTATTGGTTTTGAGGTTATTGTGAATGGAATTGTTTTCCAGATTTCTTTCTCAGTGGATTCATGGTTGGCATATAGAAAAGCTACTGAATTTTTAGATTGGTTTTGTATCCTGTTACTTTGTTGAATTTGTTAATCAGCTCTAGTAGTCTTTTGATTGGTTTTTTTTTGGGGGGGTCTTCTAGATATAGAATCATGTCATCCGCAAATAAAGATAATTTTAATTCTTCTTTTCCTATTTGAATTCCTTTGATATCCTTCTCTTGTTTTATTGTTCTGACAAGAGTCTCAAGGACTATATTGAAAAGGAGTGGTGGTAGTGGGCATCCTTGTCTTGTTCCTGATTTTAAAGGGAATTCCAGCAATTTTTCCCCATTCAATATGATGTTGGCTTTGGGTTTATTGTATAATGCCTTAATGATGTTGCGGTACATTCCTGCTATTTCAATTTTCTGCAGTGTTTTTAACATGAATGGGTGTTGGATTTTGTCAAATGCCTTTTCAGCATCTATTGAGATGATTATGTGATTGATTTTTGTCCTTAGTGCTATTCATGTGTTGAATAACAAGTATTGATTTATGTATGAAGCCGTCTTGCTTTCCTGGAATGAAACCAACTTGGTCATGGTGTACAATTTTCTTGATGTGGTTTTGAATGTGCATAACTAGTATTTTGTTTAGAATTTTTGCATGTCTTCATCAATGATATTGGTCTGTAATTTTATTTTCTTGAGGTATCTTTATTTGGTTTTTGTATTAATGTAATACTGGCCTCATACAAGGAGTTTTGAAGAATTCCATCTCTTTTGATTTCACAGAATAACTTGTGAAGTATTTGGTTTGGTTCCTCTGCAAAAATTTTGTAGAATTCATCTGGAAATTCATCTGGACCTGGGTTTTTCTTTGATGGCAGGCTTTTTATTGCTATTTCTATCTCTTTGTTATTGGTTGGTTTAGGTTTTCTATATCCTCCTGGTTCAGTTTAGGTAGATTATATGTGTCTAGAAATCTGTTGATTTCTTCCATGTTTTCCAGCTTATTGGAATATAAATTTTCAAAATAGTTTGTGATGATCCTCTGAATTCCTCCACTGTCTGTGGTGATGTCTCCCTTTTTATTTCTGATTTTAATAATTTGGGTTGATTCTCTCTTTTGATTAGATTGGCTAGGGGTTTGTCAATCTTGTTAATCTTTTCAAACAACCAGCTTTTTGTTCTGTTGATCCTTTATATTGTTTTTTATTCTCTATTTCATTGATTTTTGCTTTGATTTTAATTATCTCCTGCCTTCTATTGGCTTTGGGGTTAGGCAGTTCCTGTTTTTCTAGGTCCATGAGGTGTGTTATTAAGTTGTTTATTTGGTGACTTTCTCTTTTTCTTACATGTGCACACAGAGCTATAAAATTTTCCTCTTAAGACCATATTCAAAATGTCCCATAGATTTTGGTATGTTGTGTCTCTATTTTCATTTAATTTCAGAATTTTTTTTCTCTCCTTATTTCTTGTCTGATCCAGTCCTCATTCAAAAGTGTATCATTCAATCTCCATGTGTTTATGTAATTTCTTTTGGCTTCCTGTTGTTGATTTCTACTTTCATTCCATTGTGATCTGAGAAGATACAGGGAATTATATTACATTTTTAAAAATTTGTTGGTACTTACTTTGTGGCCCAGGATGTAGTCTATTTTGGAGAAAGTTCCATGAGCAGCTGGGAAAAACATATATTCAGCTGTTGAAATATTCTGTATATATCAATTATGGTCATTTGGTTTATACTGTTCTTTAGGTCTGAAGAGTCTTTACTCATCTTTTGTCTGGAAGATCAATCTAGTGGCATGAGTGGTGTGTTGCAGTCTCCAAATGTTATTGAATTTGGGTCCATTTGAGACTTTATGTCCCCAAAAATTTGTTTTACAAAAGTGGGTGCACCCACGTTTGGGGCATAAATGTTTACTATCATTGTATCTTCTTATTGAATTGTTCTTTTATTAATAAGAAGTGACTTGCTTTGTCTCTTTTGATTTAACTTAAAGTCTGTTTTGCCAGATATAAGCATTTCTACCCCTCCTTGTTTTCAGTCTCCATTTGCATGGTATATTTTTTCCCATCCTTTCACCTTTAGCATATGGATGTCTTTGGCTGTAAGATGAGTTTCTTGCAAAGAGCATATAGTTGGATTATGTTTTCTAATCTATATTTCCTGTCTATATCTTTTAATTGGGGAGTTAAGATCTTTGATGTTCAGTGTTATTATTGAGATATGCTTTTGGTTTTCTTTCATTTTGAGTTCTATTTTCTGTTTGATGTAGTGCTATTTCTCTTTTGCTTAGTTGCCCACCTGGTGGAGTTCTCCTCTTCTCTGGTTCTAGAATTTGCTTTTTTTCTTTATGTTTTATTTCCTTGACTATTTTCTTTAGTGCTGGCTTGGTAGTCATGAATTCTTTAAGTTTCTGCTTGTTTTGAAATGTGTTTTTTTTTTTATTTCTCCATCAATTTTGAATTATATCTTTGCTGGATATAGCAGTCTTGGTTGGAAGTTATTTTCTTCCAGGGTCTGGAGTACATCATACCAGTAACTCCTCACATTCATGACTTGGGTTGAGAAGTCTGGAGTGATTTTTATTGTTTTGCTCCTGAATGTCACCATTCTTTTGCTCTTGCTGATTTTAAGATTCTTTCCTTGGATTCTGTTAGTCATTTTGATTATTACATGTTGTGGGGAGGTCCTTCTTTGATCTTGTCTTAATGGTATTTTAAATGTCTCCTGTACATGAATGTCCAAGTCTTTTTCTATGTTTGAAAAATTCTCTGAAATTATTTCTCTGAAGAAGTTTCTGATACTTTTCATTTATGCTTCTAGATCTTCTTCAATGCCTTTTCTCCATAAATTAAGATGCTTCGTATTGTCCTATATTTCTTGAATATTAGGTTGTGTTGTTGTAATGTATTCTGTATATTGGTGACTGTCTTTTCAGTTTTGAATGAGCTGTTTTCCAAGAGTGATACCCTGTTTTCCATGTGGTCTATCCTGCCAATGTTGGTTTCTATTGTGATCTTTAATTAATTTGTTGACTCCTTCATTTTGCTCAAAGCCTCTTTTTGGTTCTTTCTTAGGGCCTCAATTTCCTCCTTCATTTTCTCTACACTTTCTTTGAGGCCTTTCATCATATTAAAGATCAAAATTTGTAATTCTTGAGTTGGGTTGTTGAATTGTGAGAGTTCATTGTTTCCTCACCGTTTCTCATTCTCATATTTTCAGAGGTTTCAGGTTTGTATTTCTGTTGTCTTGGCATCTTTTTCCTCTTTGTGTGTGGGTCTTGTGTCTCTTTGCTATCTCTTTATAATAAGATCTATGCTGAGGGTATATATTTGTCTCTACCAATCTGACTCATCTAATGAAACTTTTAAGTTTGTCCCTCAGAGGCTCTTCACCTGGATATAGTTCTTAGTGCAGGTAAACAGGAGTCACTGATTGGCTGAAAGCTGCCATGTTCTCCAGGCCAAACTATGCAGAGCCAGAGACTATGATATTCTCTTCAGAGCTTGCAGCCTGCTGGTTGGGATTTAGTGACCCCCAGATACCACTGCTGCTCTGCTTATTGTGAGCCCATGATACTGCAGAGTGCTGGCCTCTGGTCTCTGTGGCCAGTGGGCCTAGGCTCAGCAAAGTCAGTGATAGCTATGTTCCAAGCTTTTCCTTGGCTCCTGAGCTTTGGTAGCCCCTGGGACTCTTATCCCGATCTGCTTGTTATGATCATGTGAAGTACTGTCAGACACTAGCATGCATACATGCCAGGCGCAAACTCTGCTGGCAGAGAGAATGTTGAGTTCCTAGCCTGTAGCTTTGATCAAGTATAACTTTGCCAGGCCACTGGCCTCCAGGCCTCTAGGTGTGGCCTGGTCAAGATGGCACATCTCCTGCCACTCTCTACCCAATGCCCAAGCTCTGGCAGGATTAGATTGTACAGTTATCATCCTGGGGCTTGGGTGGCTCAGTTTTTTAGCCCCAGGGACACCACTGCTAGTCTGGGCAGCTGTAATCACATGAACCCTTGTTGGCCTCTGGCATTGGTGCTTGTGGCATCCAAACACATTTCCAGGTGCACAGATGCAATATTAATGCTTTCTGAGCCTGCAACTCAGTTGGCTGAGTTGTCCCCCAGCAGACCTCACAACTGGGTGTCCTGTGGTGATCCCTGGAGACCCTACAAGGGCTCAGCAAACTTCCATCTGTAGGTCCCTTCTGCCTGAATATCTCTAGAGGCTGTCTACTAATTCACAGTTTTGCTGTATGAATTAGCCCCGATCTCCACCCCTGCAGGGGTGATTTGCAAAGTTTCAGAACCCAAAAGTCTATTTACTGCCATACAAGTCCCTATGGCTGCACAGGGCAGTCTCCTGCTGGAATGGCTTGTTAACTTACAGTCTTGATGAGTGCTATTCTGGGTCCTTGCAGGAAGAGACGGGTTCAGCTACAGCCACAGGATCTGTCTGGGTCATCTGGGTAGCCAGGTCTTTGTCAAGCACAGAGAGAAATGCTGACTGCTTTTGGTGGTGGTCTGTGGTTTCTGGCTTCACCATAATCCATTGCTTCATTGTTGGAGGTCTCTGGGAGCTGTGGTGCTGGCAGCCTCCAGCCCTGGTGCAGCTTGGTTAAGATGGCACTGCTGTTACCACTCTCCATTCCCCAGAGTGTGAAGCTCTTTACAGTCCTCTGCTCTCTCTTCTGGCTCTGATTCTGTCACATTTCAATTTTCATTGTTTTGTTGATTTTGTGTGTGTGTGTGTGTGTGTGTGTGTGTGTGTGTGTGTGTGTGTGCTGGTTTTATTTCCTTGTCAAGGAGCAGTCTTCCTGGTGGTTGAGTTCTGAGTCTCAGAGAGACTGAAATATGTTATCTCCCTCTATGTTGCCATCTTCCATCAAGTGCCCCTATAGTTTGGATTTAAAGTGTCCCCTGACCTCCTGAGGTAGATAGGGCAGCCATGTTGGAGGTGGGGCTTGGTTGCTGGAGAAAGGCCTCTGAGTGCATGGCCAGGGACAGTGTTTTTCTGGACCAGCTGCCTCAGCTTCCTGTTCCTCACTGAGTTGCTACCATGAACTGGCACAAGCTCTAAGACTCCCTCCCTCTTTGCTCCCAGCCATCATGGCCTGAGGACCTGCAGTCCCAGTTCCTGCTTGGAAGCTAGTATAACAAGCACTGGAAACATGGGCAAATGCATCTTCCTTCCTTCAAGTTTTCCAAGTCAGGTGTTTGGGTCACAGTGGTGAGGATGCTGACTAAAACAGGCCCATAAGTAAATGAAACAACAAATCACCTCTGAGTCAAGAGAAGAATATTCCAGGACATGCCCCATCTTCTAAAACACTATTAAAGAAGTTCAACTACTTGTCCTTGGTGGACTCCAATTTTTCCTTCTTACCAGTGAGAAGTATATAATATTAAAACCCTCCAAACTCCATAGAGAGGTCTAGAAAATTACAAGTATAAAATAAGTGCCTGGACACTTGGGATTTTCTCATAACCATCTTAAAATCATTTTGAGATCACCCAAGACTTCCATGTCAGAAACCATCAATGACTTTTTGTTATAAAGATGTCCCTGTGCTCAAATCTATAAGCTGTTCTCATTAGATGGTAAGGAGTAGGGGAAAGAGGCAAAGAGACCGATGTACCATGATGATTCATGGCAGGCATACTTATTACAGCATCCTGAAGCTTCTAAGCACTTCTGCAGAGAAAGTTGCAATTCACAGCACCACTGTGTATTTGAGGCAGCGAGTTTAGGTAATTTCTCAAGGTTGTGGAGTTGGGATGTGTCGGATGTATGAAACCAAGTCTCTGACTTTGAGAAACAAATTTTCAGATTATTCTAATATAAATTTTTTACTTATGGTCACTCTGTAAGGCCCATCAGAAGTTAGGGCCCATTCTTTTGCCAGTAATATGATTGGTGACTTAATTATCATGTGGTACAAGTGTTAAGATGATTCAGAAAATAAACCTTTAAGCTAACATTTCAGAACACTGTATTATAGCTGAGTCATCATAAATTAAACTTTTAAGCCAATGTTTAGGATCAACCAGTCTGCTACAATAGTTGATTCATTAGAGCAGAGTGTTTTGGGACAATTTTCTCTAGAATTTGTATTTACTGGTGACCTATTTTGTCCAACTTAAGGCCACATACAGGCTTTGGTTACATTGCTTAATGTCTGAGAATAAAATGATGTTAATCAATGGAAATTTCTATACCTGCATACAGGCATAAGAAAAGCAAGGATCAGAAACAACTTTTTGTTGGGAATCAGCCTTTTGTTTTCACTATGCTGAGTGTTTGATTTTAGTAAGCCCTATATTATTCTCTTAGCTGGGTGTATTTATCACTCACTTTGTAGATGGGAAAACTGAAAGGAAAGAAACCAGGCAATTTCCCAATGGACGTACCTTCACTACTCACTACTATATGAGGTTTTCAGCAGGACTTGCTCCCCACTTAGCACTGATTGAATAAAGATTTTGACATTTGGGAATAGAATCTTTCATGTCAGAAAAAGTATTAAAAGGAGGCAGGGTTTTCCAGTGATAGAAAAAAGTTCATTGCCAATGACTATCTTTGTAGCTCAGCAATTTAGGGGGAAAAATGAAAGCCAATGGATTAAAATGAAAATCCCTTGGAAGAAAAAATAAAATGGCTGAGTTCTATCTCAGTCTTATCATTCATTCACTAAAATAAGATTACATCACATTTTTCAAATACTTATAGTTATTGTACTAGGACATAATAGAGACAAATAGGATGCATGGACTTGGTAGTAGCTCAGTAAGTGCTTCTTGTATTGAACATCCATCTGGCACTCAAGAAGCCTGTAGAAGTTACCTATCTCTGTATAACAAAAATCTGAATGTCACAAAACCATAAAAACTTACGCTTACAAATATGCAGCTAGGCTGGGGCACTCTCCTTCACACTATAGGTCTTTGGTCAGTTGAAGAAGCTGTGCTTGAGCTCAACCATTATGGGACCCAGGCTGAAGGAGTGGCAGCTATCCATGGAAAAGTGCCTGACACTTACGAACATAATCACTTCCACCCACATGATTTTGACCAGAATATGTGCGGCGTTACCTAAACCAGTTAAGGCCTAAGAGCAAGGCTCGGCCTGCTAAATAAGGGACGTGTGACATTTCTCGCTTTACATTATTTTATTCTGGAAATTTGGGCTTTGCTTCCACATTAAAAGATTTTTAAAAGAGGTACAGGATGCTGAATGGATTGAAGTCATTCGGGGGCTAAATACGATGCCTCCGCCTTGGCCAGGGATACTCATTAACTCTACAAATACCAGCAGCTGAGTCAAGAGAACTTAGGTTTCTTATCATAAGAAAGCTTTAAGACGGAGAGCTTGCCAAACTCCCCGCTTACCTAAAACTTATTAACTAGCTATCTTCCAGCTGCCTGAGCAAATAGGAAAGATTTATCTAATGAATAGTTTCTTCTTCGCTATTAGCCTTCACCCCTGCTCCTCTTTGCTGTTAAACTCTAATTCCGCTCTCGCACTAAGAAATAATTCATTTACACTTTTGTATTTTTTGTAAACTTCTGCTGCTCCCCTAATCTTAGCAAACACTATGGGAAATAGTTTTTTTAGTTAAAAGTGTACCCACTTAACTTTAGGGAAAAACAGGACTGTAAAAATTCTTGTTTTGTATACCTTGTTGTAATGAGCATAAAAAGCACTCATGAGATGAATTAAACAGATGCGTCTTAACCACTTTGTGTGTAAGCGTACTCTCACTCTCGACCTCGTCCTCAATCTCCACCTGACGAGGGACCCCCAGACTCTGCCACTTTGAGAGTTGGCTCTCAGCAAACATGTCACATGACCAATCCCAAAGTTGAGGGACAAAGAAGTATCCGGCACAAGGTGAGACCATGGAATAGGCATGAATGCAAGGAAGGATGGAGAATTGCAATCAATAATCCAATGTGTCACAGAGATCAGCATGCCCTAAACAGGGCCACATGTAAATGAATATACCCTCTGCTGGCTTAATTCATCAGTAGAAGCAATACAGGTATAGTTCAGAAGTGGTGTGTACATATTCTTTTAAAGATGTCAATTTAGCAAGACTCACAGCAACCTAGTGAGATCCTGTTTCAAAATGAAACAAAACAAAGTAAAAAAGGGCTGGGGTATATCTCAGAAGTAGAATTCCCCTGGGTTCAATCCCCAGTGCCACAAAAACAAATTAAAAAAAAGATGTCAGAGCCAGGCATGGTGGCACACACCTGCAATCCCAGTACTTGGGAGGCTGAGACAGGAGGATAACAGTTTCAAGGATACCCTCAGCAACATAGTGAGACTCTCAGCAACCTAGGGTGACCCTGTTTCAAAGCACAAAAAAAGGGGACAGAGGCTGGGAGGTATAGCTCAGAGGTGGAATGACTCTGGTTTCAATCTCCAGTACTACAAAAATAAATAAATATTCAGGGTTGTTTTCTTAGAATGAGTGGCCTCTGAAATGGGGTTTGGCAAATGAAAATTTGCCAAGGAGGTATAAGGTCAAGGTTTAGGATTTTCAGCAATGACAATGCTTAAAGAAATGTATCTTAGATGACTAATCACCATAACTAAGACCAAATATTAACATGTGGCTTCCAGAAATAATTTCAGACCCATAGAAGTGTGAATCAGAAAAGGTAAATCTAAGCCGGGCGTGGTGGCGCATACTTATAATCCCAGCATTTGAGAGGCTGAGACCAGAGGATCCGGGTTCGCAGCCAGCCTCAGCTACCTAGTGAGGCACTCCACAACTTATCAAGACCCTGTTTCAAAATAAAGAATAAAAAAATAGTGCTGGGGGTATAGCTCGGAGGTAGAATGCCCCTGACTTCAATTCTCAGTACCACACACACACACACACAAAAAGTAACTCTGGATTCCAATAAGAAAGAACAATAGGCCTTTTTCTTCTCTGGGAGCCCTCTGAAAGGCATCTGGAAAGGGCTCAATATCTTTCAGTAATGCTCTTGAAAGCTTCCTAGACTTTTCTGGCCCAGACATATCACTGATGTGAGTTCAACAGGAATGTACACTTGGGACTGTGAGAGGTCATGTCCTTTGACAACATCAGACAGGAACCTAATCTCTCAAGAGCAATAGTACCTTCCTCCAATTGGTCAGAGGTAGAATGCCCCTGAGTTCAATCCCCAGTACCGAAAAAAAAAAAAAAAAAAAAAAAAAAAAAAAAAAAAAAAAAAAGAACTTTTCCTGTTAATCATCTGCTCTAGGCTCCTGGATTTTGGTCATGTCCATCACATCAGCCCTGGCTGATTTCAAGAATAAAGAAAGTTCTAATTCCTGTGAATCTCGTGGTCCCCCAGGTCCACCAGGCCTCCCAGGCCGTATGGGACTTCCTGGCATTCCAGGAGCTCGTGGTCCACCAGGTAAGTTTGTTTTCTTTGGCTTTTACTGGTTTTGTTTTTCTCTCTTTGGTTATAGTGTCCATTCAAATTCCCAAGTGACCCAGAATTTCAAAATTGCTTAAGCAAGACATTTCTTTTCAATGACTATGGGTTATTCCTCAATTCTGATTATACATCAAAATGTCATGACCTCAACCTAGAGTTACGGAATCAGAAATTCAGGAATAATGCAAATCATCTAAGTGCTCAGCACATTTTCCCCAGGATATTTTATGTACCACTGGATTAGCAATCCCAGACTACAACTCTGGTTAGTATCCATGCTCAGCATGGGAGGGACAAGAACAAAAATGCATTTAATTCATTCAGTAGAGGCTTAAAAATTTGAGGGAATTCTTAAAGGCAAAAATATTCAAGTGTTCATCCTTATCTTCTCACCATTGTGCAGAGAAGCAAACCAGGTTGGACATAGTTGTTTGGGCTTGGAAAGTTGTCCAAGAGTGGGGCTCCATTTGCATACTACTGTTTATAGTAGATTAAACTACTTGGAATTCATATCTTGTGAGAACAAAATCAGACAAGTATAGACATTGCAAATACTTCAATCTGACATATAGTCAACCATGTAACAAGAAGTCCTTCCTGACTGGAGAACTGGAAGTTTAAGCTACAGCTTAGTGAGATTCAAACACCAAGGTTGCAGTTCTCAGCTAGAAAACTGGTATTTTTTTTTTCACTAGTTGACTCCTAAACTGGAATTTGCAAAATGAAGTTCCAAATTGAGATCAACTTGATTTACATGGTAGGAAACGGCACACAATTACGTGCATGTGTGTGTGGACACGAACAAGTGCTTACAGGCACTGACATGCAAACGTAATATGTGTCGTAACTGGTCAAAGTCAAAATCTATGTTGCTAAATTAAGAGGAATGGCTGGATCCAGTAAATTTAGATACATCATACAAAACATGCATATGTGTATGGGAAAATAAGATAACTGTACACTCTTCAAAAAACTATTGATGGCATTCACATAATTAAGTTTATAAGCTAGGATAATTAACTGGGAAAATTAGGTTAAAAAAAAAACTTGACTAGCACTACATTTCACAAACTCTTGCAAGTATCATTGTTATTTTAATGTTCACTGTTGCAGCACATACTTACCCTGAAGCAGTAGTGATTCCTGAAAAGTTAGGGGCAGGTTGGTACCATGGAAAGATACCAACAGGCTGGGAATCAGGAGATTTCCATTGGACTCTGCACTCCTGCTCTGGCACCTGGACAACTTGAGGTATATGTTATCTTTCAGGCAGCTATTTCTATCAGATTGACTGGTGGACATTATTAAGCATGAAGGTTACTGAGCTCCTCATCCACAGATTCAGATGTAGAGGAAATGGAGAGCACCCAGAGCATCAAGTAGGGCTTTGAGATCCACTGGTGGCTTCACTGCATTAGAGAGTTTCAGGACCATTAATCTGTGCTTTTTAAAACTACATATAATATCATTTTTAAAATTTATTACAACAATTCCTGCAGAAAGTAGGTTTTTAATAAAGAAAGCATGTGTAATATATTAGAATAAATAATCCACACACTTGCTTGCTTGTTTGCTCAGAAAACATACTCTGAGAGTTGCCTATATGGTAGATACTTTAATAAGGCACAAATATAGTCAAGGAGTAAGTATGGAGGGATTACAATTCAACGAGGTAAGTGCTATGATAAGGTAAGTACAGGATGCCATGATTTCTATAACAAAAGGACAGAAATTTTTCAGATCTATGATAGGCAAGAAAAACTATCTGGAAAGGGTTTAATTGGAACTTTTAAGGGTAAGTAGAATGTAACAGGGGTGGACGTGAGGCAGAGAAATATCTGATCAAAAAGTGCATGAACCTGAAATTGCCTCTTCCTTCTGTCTGTATATCTTGGAGTATAGGATTTCCAGGTCCTCCAGGAAGACCAGGACTCGTAGGTAATCCCGGAATTGTTGAGAAGTGCCCATCTCCACCCAAGTCTGCCTTTGCTGTGAAGCTGAGCGGGCCTCTCCCACAGCCCTTCCAGCCCATTGTCTTCAAGGAACCGCTGTACAATGAGCAGGACCTCTTTAATCTGACCGTGGGAAAGTTCAGCTGCATCAACTCTGGGGTGTACAATTTTGGCTTTGAAATTGGACTACATCATAGTTCTGTGGAGATAAGCCTAGTGAGGAATAGCATCAAGATCAGAGAGAAAAAAGCCCAAGCCAAAGACAGCTACGCACATGCTTCGGGGACTGTCATTATGTCTCTAAAGAAGGGGGACACGGTCTGGCTAGAATCCATGCTGAATGAAGCACATTCAAAAAATGGCAGCACCCACATTGTATTCTCAGGGTTTTTGCTCTATGGAAGTTGAGATGGCTGGGGATGAATAGTATTTCTCCATTTCTCATGTAAATCTGAATTAATGAGCAAAATTTCTCATGTCCTTATGTAGACTACGTTGTAGGCAGAGGGAAAGTTCAAAAAATTAAGAGCGCTTAGTTGAGAAAAGTAAGTTTAACAGTGATCCAAGAAACATGAAAACAATAAAACCAATTTGCAAAGAAACTCATTGCCCTTCTGTAGCTGACTGTAATGGGGTGGGAGTGTTTTATGAAGTCAGAGAAAAACATGTATGAGCCTGATGAAATTGATACTGGAAGCATTAGGTAAGTCTCCACTGAATCTTTACATCGTTCCTGAAATTTCTTCTATAGGAAGCAATAGCCTTGCTCCATCCTAGCCCCTTGCTCTCCCCCAGATTCACTAAGAAGATGGCCAGGAAATTTTTAAGGAAAGCCCCTTAAAAACTGCCTAAGTGTGAATGCTATATATCAGTTCCTTTTCTAGGAGGATATTTTGATGGGTAGCAGGGGAGAGAATTAGAAGTATGGCTATTGGAGGTTATGTCTCATTGTTCAATGTTAAGGAATGAACTCTGCACCTCTCTAAATTCCTATGCAGAAACCCTAACCCCTAATATAACTATATCTGAAATTAGGGGTTCAGGAAGAAATTAAATGAGGTCATGAGGGTTGGGCCATCATATAACTCAACTGTTGGCCTTATATAAAGGACCTAACAAGAAGCCAGCCATCTGCAAGCCAGGATGAGAGTCCTTATCAAGAATCAAATAGATTGGCGCCTTGATCCTGGGATTCCCAGCCTCCAGAAAATAAATTTCTGTTGTTTAAAACGCCCA
The DNA here is from genome assembly GCA_004027655.1 of Graphiurus murinus. Taxonomy (NCBI): domain Eukaryota; kingdom Metazoa; phylum Chordata; class Mammalia; order Rodentia; family Gliridae; genus Graphiurus; species Graphiurus murinus. Next base: position 71,993 of record PVLC010003184.1, read on the forward strand.
GTCTGTGATATTTTGTTATATCAGCCATGTCTAAACAGACACTAACCTGCTAACTACTTCACTGATTTCCATTAGGTCCTTCTGTGTGTGTGTGTGTGTGTGTGTGTGTGTGTGTGTGTGTGTGTATTGGAGGATTGAACCCAAGACCTCATGCTTGCCAGACAAGCACTCTACAACTCCCAGTCCCCTTCCTTACAGTTTTACTAGGGGAACTCCAACTTTGTTTGTGGTTGCATTGAACCCAATTAAAATACATAGCTCATCTGGGCATGGTGGTGCACACTTGGAATTCCAGTGCTTGGGAGGATGAGACAGGAGGATTGCAGGTTCATGGCCAGCCTTGGCAAGTTAGAGAGGCCCTCAGAAACTTAGCAGGACTCTATTTCAAAATGAATAAATAAATAATATTAGTCTGGGGGTATAGCTTGGAGGGAGAATGCCCCTGGGTTCAATACCTACTACCACACACACAAAATACATAGTCCCTCCCTGCATCCTCTCTTAGTGTCAGGGGTGGCCATATGGCTCCATGCTGGCCAATGATAAACAAAGGCTTCTAAGGAGTCTCTTCAAATGAGGACTCAACTGGATGGACTCTTCAACTCTTGGATTCCCCTTTGTCCTTCCTCTTTGCTCTCCCTTGCTCTGTAGATAACAACAGCAGAGCTGCAGGAGTCATATTTTAATCATGAGAACAAAATCCCAGTGCTAAACATATATCTCTTTAAATTGTGAAACATATTCTAAATAAAAATTGCATGCACAATCTCAGTACAATATAAGTAATAATAATGAAATTATTATCTATGTATTTTAACATTCAGGGAAGTTAACAGAAATTTCATCATACACCTGAAGTACCTTATGTCTCCCAGCTACAAGGTGGTCAGGGCATGAATATAGAGACAGCTTGGCTATTTAATGTCTTCCTTAAGCAGCTGTTTCCATCCTAGATTTCCTCTTCAGGCATTGTGTTAGTTAGCTTTCCATTGCTGTGACAAAATGTCCAAGATGAATGATCTGAAAGGAGAAAAAGGTTTTATGGCTCAGTGGTTTACATCCATGACTGGTTGGCACCATTGTTTGGGGGCGTAAGGCAGAATGTCATGGCAGGGAGCACATGATGGAGCATAGCTGTTCATCTCAAGGGGGCTGGAAGCAAAGAGAGAGACAGGGAGGGGCCAAGGATTCTGCTAAACATCCATCCAGGTACAGGATAATCCCTGCAACAAAGAATTATCCGATCTAAAATGTCAACACCATTAGTGCTGAGACTGAGAAAACCCACTCTAGATAATATTTTCTCTCTCCAGAATTGATCCAGTTTGTTTGAGCAAAGAGTTAATAGTTGGGGAAGATCAGCCTAATCCAATAATTTGCTATTCTTTCTTAAAGTCTTTGAGAAAGTTGATCTCTTTCTTTGCTTACATTTAATCCTAGCATGCAAGCATTTAGAGCTTCCAATAAAAAAAATATGGTATGTTTATCAGTAATTTCCACCTTTGTGGTCATCAAATTCCAATTTTTCTCCCTTTATCCCTGTGGATCAGGGAAAGCCCTGCTCATCTCTTCAACTGTCAGCCAACCACATTAAAATCAACAAATGTACAGACCAATCTCTCCCCATCCCCTCTCAGCCTCTGGTACCCATCTTCCCCATCTCAACTTTGAAGAGGTCACCTCTCTTAAAGAGATTCCGCATATGATCATGCAGTGTTTGATTTTCCATGCCTGGATCGTTTCAGTCCAGATGCAATTACATTGTACCCCATAAATATGCATAATTATTACATATCAATAAAATTAAGGTCTAAGAAGTAAAATTGAACCCAATGTTTATCTCATATCTCTGGAATTCCATTCTTTCACCGGGCATAGTGGCACACACCTGTAATCCCAGCAGTTGGCAGGTTGAGATAGGTTCAAGGTCAGCCTCAGCAACTTAGAACTTCAGCAACGTAGCAAGACATTGTTTTGAAATAAAAAATAAAATGGGCTATGATATTGAATTCTTAAGTCTTCACTGCCTTAATGTCTCTCTAATGTCTTGACGCAAATTATATGTGTGTGAAAGTATATGCATATAAAATTTATATATACAGTCATACATATATATGTATATCAGGTTTTCTAGCTATAATCAGCAGAAGGACAAGTTTGAAACAATTAAGTCCACCTCCCATGCTCTCATTATATTTTGATTACTATGATCTCCTGTCCTGTGCATTAGTTCTTCATCTACAGAAACCACCTACTCATATTGTTCAAATAAATTTCCCTTCCTCGAGATAATGAATTCCTTTATGTTGGCTTTGTTCTTTTAGAGTGTAGATTGAGTTATCTATTTCTTTTTACTGCCTGGAATGGCTAATACAGCAGATTTTCAATGCATTAGAGTGATTAAAGTGAAGTGATAGGAATCAGACAGAGTTCAAATCCTAGATAGAGATATATCTCTTTACCAATAGTGAACCTTGGGTCTCTTATCTTCTATAAGGTGAAGATAATAAAATAGACATTTCAAAATTATTTTGCAACTCTTACAGACTTACAGCAAATTTAAGTTGCTTGATAATTCAATGTAAATAACAGGCATGTCTGAATTCAGCCTAATGGTCCTGAGTGTCAGATATACAAATTCTATTTACTAATATTTCTGATGATTAAAAGCTGAGTGAGACAGGAGAATTGCAGTTTCAAAGCCAGCCTTAGTAACTTAGCAAGGCCCTCAGCAACCCTGTTTCAAAATCAAATAGGGCTGGGTGGGTGTAGCTCAGAAGTAGAACGCCTCTGGGGTCAATCTCCAGTAACAAAACAAACTATATGTAATTTATTTTCTCTTAGGACAATTATTCTGATTTTTCAGGTAGTTTTTCCATAGCTTTTGCTAATTATCCAAGGCATAGAAATCTTGAAGTGGGTTTTATCATGACCTGCTTACTATTTTCCATCCTCATCCCCTTTTCTCTTATCCCTCACTGTCTTCTCTATATTTGTAACAGAAAAAATATTCTTTAGGTTTGTTGAAGGACAAGGGTGATGAAGAACTTTAAGAGTTGGGTATGAGAAAGAACTAGAGGTGAAATATTTGAAGAAAAATGATCAAGTTGTTTTCTGAGACTCGCTGTGCTTCGGTAAGTTCTCCCCTCCCTTCTTCTGACAATGCACAAGCCACATTGCCTGGACGGTCAGAGGAGTGAATTTAACCCTGGACTTGGGTTCTGGTCTGTTCAGAATTCACTAGGGACTCTGTTATGATCTCATTGGAACACACTCTCAACCAGCCACCTGTGCTCAGGAATAGAAGAGAATCCTTTTTCTGAATCCTGGATTTCTCTTTGTCTTCAAGGCCACTTGGGGATTGGATGGATAAGAGAAGGCAACCAGGGGCAGTGATGGGGAGGGATGGGTTAAGAGAAGCTGTATTCTTCCCACGTGCATGTTCCTGCCCTCCTCATCCCACTGGTTTCTGGGACATTTCACTGTGCCAGAAACTGTATGGTGACAACCATCTATCCATCTTCTCTCCAATGGGACATGTCCCTTTCTTGTCTCTAGAGGGTGCTCAGAATCCATGGATCCAAACAGAAGCAGCTTCAGGACCTACAGTTAAAAACAGGGAAGGAATACACATACACACACACACACACACACACACACACACACACACACATACACACACACACACAGAAAGAGAGAGAGAGAGAGAGAGAGAGAGAGAGAGAGAGAGAGAGAGAGAGAGAGAGAGAGAGAATGAACTCAGAAACACCTCCTCCCTTTGGAGAAAGAACCAGTGGCCATCAATTCTCTGACTTGGAGGGCCACAGTATTGCAGTGAGCATTTGATCTAAACCCAACAAGTATCTTTGGAGAAAGAACTGATCCGTGCATTCCACAATGCCAGGTGTCAAGGAAGAGTAGGTCTCAGCAAGTCCATAGTTGAATTGTGTCATTATTACTTTACACACATAGAGCAAAATCACAATGCACAATGACAATCTTAAAAGGCAACATATGAAAATACAACGGAAGACCTGTGGGACTAAACATTGTATTTTTGACCATTTGGTCCAAAACACAAATCAATGACTGGTTCTTCCTTCCAGGTTGAAAGGGGCCTCTCTAGCTTCTGCATGAATGCTTCCAATGACAGGGAATCTCCTGCTTCACAAATATGAATTACCACTGATTAAAGAGCTTGGATTGCTGGAAAGACTTTCTCTGTGTAACCTCAAGTCTGCTGCCCGGAAACTTCCAGGTAGATCCTAAAGCCGTCCTTTGTGGCTACGTAGTAAGTAATCACTCTTCATAACAACTTTTTGCAGGCCCCCTCCAACCAGGATTTCTCATCTCCGGATTTTAAAAAATCACAAATTCTCCACTACTAACCTTATATGATACATGTGTCAGGTTTTCCCACATGCCTAGTTGTCTAACTCTGGACAGCTCAGAGGTGGATACCAATTAAGAGGAATTATCTGTTCACCACATGCATCTTTGTGTCATTTATAAACAAATAAATAAATGAGGTGATTTAGAACCTCTTCCTCTATAAGGAGTTAATTATACTCTCTTGTAGGCACTCCTTTTTCTGGAGCATCAATAGCATGTAACATTTCTGTATGATGGTTGTGTGTTTATATAACAAGAGTTTGAAGACAGGAATTCTATCTGTCTTGTCTTCACAGCCTCAACAGACTGCCTGATACATATTGAATGATCCATAAATGTTTCAGTTTCCCCGTGGCAAAGATTTTGTCTATTTTGTTCAGTTATGTGTATCCAATGCCTCACCAGAGCCTGACTCTAGTTCTCAAAGAAACGAAAATGTTGAATGAATGCATAAGCGAGTAAGCCAACAGAGAGTTCCAGGAAAAACATGAATTCATGCACAATTTTAGGTAGTATCTGTTGACCATATACTATGTGCCAGATGCTATTCCATTCAAAACAATTTTTTTTTTTGCATCCAATCCAAAGTGTCATTTCATTATTTCAGCATTCAATGTGATCTAATAGTCTAAGGTCGTTTGCAATAAACATAAGACCTCAGTCTTTTCTCTGAATCTCTGTCATCCTCCTCTCTCCCTCTCTATTTACTGTTTAGAGGTCTAAAGGTAAGGTTCTAGTTTTATTTCTAGTGCAATTCTGTTTGGTCCTTTCTGCCCTTCATGCCGGGCTATTGATGGTTTGGTGAATCCTGATTCTATTATACAATCCATTTGCTCTCCCTCTCAGCCTTGGCGCATCCTCAGATTTGATTAGAAAGCCATCAATGCTGTCTTGTGAAACACTGATAAAAATGTTGAGCCACACAAGAGCAAAGCCAGAACTCCTTAACAGAGACTGTTTTTTCCAGGTTGATGTGGGCCCATCTGTCAGTGTTCTCAGGACACAGCCTTTCCGCTGGGATTGATGGCAGCAATGCCATCAATATTTTGCTATTTGTTCACCAAGATGTAAAGAGATTTTTGTAAATGCCACATTAAAATCCACATGCCTTATGTCTTTGGCAATCCCCTCAGCCATTCATTTATAAACAAACAAACAGGGTGATTTGGTATGATTTGCTCTCAGTAAATCTCTGATCCTGTTTTTGAGAAAAGATTTTTTTAAATTTATTTTTTTAATTGGTGCCTTGTAATCATACATCTTTGTTAGGTACAAGCTGGTAAAGGCATACATGCACACATTTCTCATTTAACCCTTCCCCAGTTCCCGCCCCACTCCCTCGCCCTCCCTCCTTCTCAGGTTCAGTTTAGTGATTGACTTTGATATGTTTGTGGAGAATGGATTTTATTTCAAATCCTTGTGTTCCATCTTCTTGATTCTCATCTTGAAACTCTGAAAATATCCATCAAGCTCACCAACTTCAGCAAGTTTCTGCCTTCCATTATCCTCCTCTACTTGAAAATGAAAATATTTCCCTGTCTTCTGACCATCCTTCATCTTCTCGGTTCTTCAAGACCCCCAAAGCTGTTTCAAAAAAATTTTGATTTCCCTTCCGTCCTTTACATGTTAATAATATGGGTAATCTGAGAAAAGTAATGACAGTATCTATGACCAAAGGCGGTGTGTGTATTGATCGCCCATCATCCCCCATAGATTTGCACCAGATTATCTGTTGGCAACTCAGTGCCAGGTCTCCCTTCTATTCTCTCCTCTGTTCCATGGGCTCAGAAATTTATGCATGGGAACTAAATAAATATTTCAGAATGTCTGACAGCTAGGATCTGCTAAGATGAGGAATTTATACAAATTTGGAGGGCCAACGGGATTCTACCTTTGAGTTACACCCTCAGCCATTTTTATTTTGAAATAGGCTCTCACTAAGTTACTGCGGGCTGGCCTTGAACCTGAAATCTTCCTATCTCAGCCTCCCAAGTACTGGGATCACAGGCATACACCACCGCACCTGGCTGACATTTGGCTCTTTTTGTGGTTTTGTTTTCATCTTCTCCATCATGGTTCCAGAGTTTCTTTGCCTGCTATTGACATTCTCTGAAATGACTTTTGTTGAGCATGCCTCTCTGTGAGTACTGGCAGGCCCATAGCAACACTAAGACCCACCTGGCAGCACCAGGCCTGCTCCCGGATGTCAGGGACTGATATTTTTTCTTCCTCAACATGCATTCCACAAATGTTTATTAAGCACCTGTTCTCTGCCAGGTACTTCCAAGAGATTTGCATTCTCTGAAAGAGACCAAATACAGCAATAAAATATAAAAGATCAGCCGGGTGTGGTGGTGCACGCCTGTAATCCCAGTACTTGGGAGGTTGAGGCAGGAGGACCACAGGTTTGTGGCCAGTTTCAGCAATTTAGTGAGGCTCTCTGCAACTTAGTGAGACCCTGTTTCAAAATAAAGAATTAAAAATAGGGCTGGGGGGTAGCTCAGACGTAGAATGCTCCTAAGTTTACCCCCCCACACACACAAATGTACAAGATTATTGCAATGCAGTTAAGTACTTAGGCAGCGTGACCTTCGGTTAGATAATAATTTGAGGTGGCCACTTCAAGGTGACTAGGGAGGAAACTCATAAGGAGATGACCGAGACCTGAAGGATGAGAATGAGACAGACATCTCAGGCAGAAGGGTGAGAAAGTGGGCAAGTGGGGCGAGAGAGAACCGGAAACAGGAAGGCAAGCTGTGTGCCTGGGGAATGAACAAGGAGGAGGTGGGTGAGATGAAGCGAGAGACTCGGGAGGCAGAACTCGCCAGGCTCTGAAGATTTTAGCAGGGAAATTTGCATCTCCCACTCACGGTGTCTTGAAATGAAGGGACTCACCTGGGAGGCATTTCCTGGGCTCTCTGTCCCTTTCCCACCTTCCCTAGGAGGTAGAATGACTTATCTAACATGGGACTTTCAGAAAACCAACGGAGTGCCGGCCTTTCCTCTCTCTATTTAGTACCCACAGTACTTGTAGACCACAGATCTTCGGTGCTGCTCCCTGCCACAGATTCCACATGAACAAGCTCTTAGAGAGGAAGCCTGGGGCTGTCTACCGCTGTCTGTGTACCTGGAAAATAAGGCCGTCTCTTGGGTGCTGTCTTGGCTTGCTGACTGCACTAGCTTCCTCGGGCGGCCTTGATAAAATACACCACAGCCTAGGTAGCTCACAAAGTGGAACTGACTTTTTCAGTTTCAGAGGCTAGAAGCCCACGATCGAGGGGACCATAGCTTTGGTTTCTCCCAAGGTCTCTCTCCATGCCCTATAGATGGCCCCTTCCCACTAAGCACCCCCATGGCCTTCCCACAGGTGAGCTGGACTTGGATCTCATCTCTTCTAAGGACTCCAGTCATCTTGGAGTTGGGCCCCACCCTGATGACCTCACTGAACCTCATTTACTTCTTTCAAAGATTTGTCTCTGAATAACATCACGTTGGGAATTCAGGCTTCAAACATATATGACTTTTGGAGGAAGGTGTTTAGCAGTCCAAAGCACCTGCTTCCCCACAGGTTTAAATCACTTATTGTAAACAAATGTATCAAGTGTATTTTGTATCTCTCTCAGATCTGACCTCAGGTGGGGATTGGAAGTAGCATTTTTTAGGCCACCAAAAAGACAAGATAAAGCATTTCAACTTAATTCTAGAAGCAAGAGTTGGAGCAGGAGAGCAGCGCATCTGATTTCTGAGGATCATGCTGGCTCTTATGTGGAATGCAATTTCAAACCTGTGTGACAAGGTTCCCTGAGGAGTGCCTTAAGATCCTCATCTACAAGATAGGTATTAGCCCCATCGTGCAGATGAAGAAACTGAGATTTAGGGCAAGAACCTTCCCAAGGTCACAAAGACAGAGGAGTTCATACTCACTAGGTCCAATCCACAGTTAAAAGATAATACTGCATAGAACCTGGTTGCCATAGTTGTTTTAGAAGTGTGCAACTAGGAGCATACTCTACCTCTGGATGATGATTTTTTTAAGCATGATAATTTAGTGTGAAAGCAAACGGCATGAAGAGCTTGAGCTCTGGAATTTATAGATGACAATAGCTAAGCATCAACATAAGTAACGACTATTTTCCAGGCACAGTTCTGTGTGTTCTCACAGGCTCCTTTCATCCTCAGAACAGAACTGCCTGCCCTGGAGAACCCATTTTTCCCCTTCTCATGAACTTTGCCAAGATAAGTTGTGTTGTCCTAGCAAAACAGGAGAGAAGTATTGCTACCACCAATAATACTAACACCAGCTAACAACCCCCACGTAGCTGGTTATGCTGCAAACCTTGAACCTATATCAGCTAAGTTAGTTTTCATGACAATTATAGGTACTGCTGAGATCCCCCTTGTAGAGAAGGGGAACTGGGGCACACAGCTACATGACTTGGTGAAGAACCAGGTTTTGAAACAGAGTGTGGCTTGGTATATGGTTCATGTCAGTCTATGGAGAAGTTTCAATGCCAGAGTCTACCAGATCTCTGGTTCTTATGCCCCAGAAACAATTGAAAGAACACTGAGGTTTAGGCAGGTTAAGTAACTTGCCCAAACTAGCATCTCATAGAACTAGCTATATGACTATGAGAAAGTCAATTATCCTCTCTGGGCCTCAGTTTAACCAGCTGTAAAACGAGGTAATGATATTACCTACACGGTACAGGTGTGGTGGTGCACACCTGTCATCCCAGCAACTCATGAGGCCCAGGCAGGAGAATTGCAAGTTTGAAGTCAGTCTCAGCAACTTAGCCAGACCCTGTCTCAAAATAAAAAGGCCTGAGGATGTGCCACAGCACCTTAATAGCTGGATCTTGAGCAATGCTCGGTCCGCTGGAGTCCTGCAAGGCAGACGATTCCAAAAGAAGGAATGCGTGGCATATCCCATTTTGCATATTATATTCTGGAAATTTTGGGTGCTTTGGGTTTTACGTTCATATTAATTATAAAGGAAAACTTCTTGGAAACTGTGGCCTGACAGATACTGATCTCTTAGCTGAAAAAAAAAAAAAGCAGTGTCTCGAGACAAACCAATGCATTAACCTTTTACAAGCATTAGTCTAGAAACAGGCTTTGCTAGTTTATCTAAATAGCTACTACCTGGTCCCACTTGGAACCCCCTAACTACCTGAAATAAGATAGAACACTGCTTAACGGGGCTACACAAAATTGTAAAGATTTTAACTAATGGAAAAGAGTTTTTATATATGTGTTGTAACCTTAACTGGTTGAGGATAACCTTTGGAAAAATAAGTCTGTAAAAATTCCTGTTCTATATGCCTCATTGTAAAAAAAAAATAGTATAAAATAATGACTGACAAAAAATAAAACAGATGTGCTTCAACATTGTGTGCGGTGTGAGCGTATTCTTGAGACCTCCTCTCAATCCACACCTATCGAGGGACCCCCAACCCTGCTGCCACGAGGGCTGGACCCCGGCAAGGATGTAGCTCAGTGGTGTATCCCTGAACTCCATCCCCAGTACAGAAAATAAACACACACACACACACACACACACACACACACACACACACACACACACATTTATCCAATAAGTTTGGGTGATAATTAAATGACACAAATACATATAAATATATAAATATTATGCCAAGTTCCTGCCATAGAGTGCTCAAAATAGCTGGGCAGGGTGATGCACACCCATAGCCAAATAGTCCCTATTTATAGTTTGGAAGTTTTACAAGGCTATATTCCTTTAACAGCTGCAAAACAATAAAAGCATTCCCATCTTGAATCGAATCCTCCTGTGCCACCTGTCTGAGTAATGAGACTTGAATGTATTTAGCAGAGCAAGACCTTCTCACCGTATCTTCATCTCTCCTGGATTTCTATTTCCTCTGACCAATTTTAACATCCGCCCTCCTGACATGATGATTAATTTTCCTGGCAGGGAAGGCAGAAGCAAAGAGAACGAGGGTGAGGCAATGTGCTACCAAACTAAGAATCGCCTTTTCACGAGCCTGGGTGGCTTGCAAGGCTTTTGTGTCCTGGGCCTGTTCAAAAGGGCTCCCACCTGCCTGCTGCACCCGGCCACCTCTTGGACAAGTCTCCATGTCCTCATTCTCAGAAGAGCTCACCAATTAGATACAGGGGCCTGTTGAGACAACACCCCTTCCAACTTTCTACTTCCTTCATCATCTCGATTATTTGCACTTTTTTTTTTATACTGGAATACCCAGGGGTATTCTATCTCCAAGCTACATCTCAACCTCTTTTTACTTTTTTGAAACAGGGTCTGACTAGGTTGCTGAGAGTCTTGCTACTTGCTGAGGCTATCCTTGAACATGTGATCCTCCTGTCTCAGCCTCCCAAGACTACAGCTTCCACTACTCATGAGAATAATGGCTTCCATCTTGCCAGCCCTTGGCACATGGCCAGTACTATGGACTCCCCAGGCATCACCTCAGTTAATCCCCTAATAAACTCCAGGATGACCTCCAGGATGCAAATACTATTATTGTCCTTCCATATGCAATGGAAAAAAACTCAGCTCAGTTAAGGTGAGGTAGCTTCAGAGGTTAAGTAATTTCTCTGAAACCAAAGTACTGGCAAGTCATCTACTTTCTTTTCTACCTACCACCCCCCCTCCTGCTAGTCCCCGACAACCAGTGCCTCATCTGGACCAGTTCTCCAGCCTCCCACCTGGGCTGCTGGCATCCAGCCTTGGCTCCCCGCCATCTGTTCTCTATACAGGCAAAGTGAAGCTTTGCAAACATATGTCAGTTATTCCCTTGTTTCATTAAAACCCATCATGACTCCTCCTTTAAGGTAATGTGTTAAATTCTTCTGTGGCTTTGAACTAGCTGGATCACCCTGAGCTCTGCAGCCTGGGTTTTTTTTCTCCCAGTCCCCTCTCCATATTCCATGCTCTGGGGCAGTTGGACATTGTTTGTCTCTAGGCTTTGAAGCATCTGTTCCCTCAGCTGGATTGCTCTACCTTGCACCTCCTACTTCCTCCAAAAATGCATGAGATTCCAGGTAATCTCATGCATTTGTTTTTGTTTGTTTGTTTGTTTGTTTGTTTGTTTGTTTGTGGTACTGGGGATTGAACTCAGGGGCATTCTACCTCCGAGCTACACCCCCAGCCCTATTTTTTTTTTATTCTTTATTTTGAAACCGAGTCTCACTAAGTTTCGGAGTGCCTCACTCAGTAGCTGAGGCTGGCCGCGAACCCGGATCCTCCGGTCTCAGTCTCCCGAATGCTGGGATTACAAGTGTGCGCCACCACGCCCGGCTAATCTCATGCATTTGTAATTTTTTTTTTTTTGCTGTTTTATCTTGTTTTAATATAGTCTGCTATAAAAATGAATGAAAACTTCTGCATGGTGCATTTGGTTTTACAAATGTTAATGATTAGTAATGCTCATTTTATATGCTGCACATCAATATTGCCTCTCTTGCTTTAAACGGCAATGTTTCTATTGCATCATTTAAAGTATCCCAACAACCTGCAGATAAAAAGCTGACCTCTAGCGACCGGCTGGAAATCAGTTTGAGTGCAGGGCAAAGCTGGAATGCAAAAGCACCTCTGATCCCAGACACTGATCTTCCTCTGCATTCGGTTACCATGACATTTTTTGAGGTTAAAAACAACAGCAGGTAAACGTGGCCCAAGGGAGGGATTGTCTACGAGGCTGTAATTAATCCAATCAGTCCTGGGAGGGAGGAATCTTAGCCTATGCCTTTGGGAGTGGGAGGGTCAGGAATTGGGCACCAGCTGGAGAGTGGGTTTCTGCTTTCTGAATCACAGTCTTCTCCTTGCCTACCTTTGTGTGACTATAATCAGGGGAGCTGTTTTATTTATGCCCTTAGCAAAGCCCAGCAAGATGATATATCCTTGGAAACAGAGGGGTCACTGGAGTCAGCTCTAGGGACCCTGCAAGAGAGCAGAAAGGAAACCCATCAAGAAGGCCAGAGATCCTGAGAAAACAAGGTTCCAGAAACAGGTCCCAAAGAGTCTCATCCCTTCCCCCATCCTTCCTGAACCCAGCCTTCTCCCACTCACTTGCAGAAATCAGAGGTTTGGTAATAACTAGACCAAGCCCCTCCTAATTAATTGTTGGATCTCAAAAGTCGCTAGTGCCCAGTGGTGTGATAAAAGGCTCCTTGCCTCGCTGTCTTTGGCTCCACCCGGCTTAGCATTCTTTAAAGCAGGTTAAGCGCACACCATTCACCTTGATCTTTATATAAGCTTTCCTTTTTAGCAGGGCTTTTTTTGTTTACCACTGCCTCACATGGAATTTTCCCTTTGTTGCTTTTATTATCTCAGCAATACATATTTATTATGGGAGAATTAGACCAACAGAAAAACAATGACTCAAACCACCAGCAGCTCAGCACTGTGACTGAAGCCTAAATCTGCCAACATAGCCAAATGCCAAAAGCCCCCTGGCAGATGGCAAATAACTTGAGTTGATGCACCACATCCACAGTGGACGTGGCAGGAGGTCTTGGGGAAGGCCAGCCCCAGTTTAGACTGGGACTTGGAGCTGGGTTCCTTATTTGTCAACGGTATGGAAATCTTTACTCAGACCGGTTGGAGCAATAAGGACATCTGTTGACTCACATAGCTAGAAGCGTCAGGTGCTCTCTGTGTGTCCTCTGCTGTGCAAGTGACATCCTCAGGCCAATGGCTGCAGCATCCCCAGACCTCAAATCCACATACAACAGTGTTGAAGGATGAGACTGCCTCCAGCTGACGCTTTCTCTAAAGAGTGAGGACAATATTTGCAGAGGTCCCAGAAAATTGTTACTTGTTCCTTTTTTATTGAGATCTATGCATTCTTCTGAATGAATCAATCCCAGTGGCCAGCCAGGATGAGTCAATGCTCAGCACTAATTTGCTTGGGCTCGGTGTTATGGTTTGGGTCTTGAATGTGCCCTCAAAACGCATGTGTTGAACGCATAGTTCCCAATGCAGCAAGGTTCAGAGGTGGGGCTTTTAGGCAATGATTGGATGGTGAAGACTTGAACCTCATCAGGGGGTTAATCCATTTGATGGATTAATAATTTGAATGGATTTACTGGGTGGTAACTGTGGGCTGGAAGAGGTAGGTTACTGGAAGGGTGTATCTTTCCCTGGCTTCTCTCTCCCTCTCTCTTTCCCAAATGGCAGGAGCAGAGCAGCTTTCCTCCAGCAAGCCCTTGATGGTGGATGAAGCCATGATGGTCCACCATACCTCAGGTCCAGTGCAGTATATTTAGCCAATCTTGGACTGAGACCTCTGAAACCACGAGCCAAGGTAAACTTCTCCCCCGCTAAGTTGTTCTTGTCAGGTGTTTTGGTCATAGTGATGAAAAGCTAACACACTTGGGTTCTCCCTCAGGAAACTGGGATATAATGTCTGTGATTAGTTCGGACGCATCAGGCCCTGTCCCTGGTGATAATGTGTAGACACTGGGAAGTCGACAGCAATCGTGTGGCTTTGGACTCAACTACTCTGAGCATCAGTGACCCCGCTTACAAAATGGGAATAGTCCAGTTGGGTGTGGTGGAGCACGCTTTAACCCCAGTACTTGGGAGGCTGAGATAGGAGGATTGCAGGTTTAAAGCCAGCTTCAGCAACTTAGTGAGGCTTGCATCAACTTAGCAAGACCCTGTTTCCAAATAAAAAATAAATAATAAAAGAGTTCCGGGAGTATAGCCTGAAGGTAAAAGGCCCGTGGGTTCCATCCCCAGTATCACACACACACACACACACACACACACACACACACACACGGGAATTTTCTCTACCCATTTAGTAGTGGAAGGTCCCTGAGATAATTTATGCTAAATGGCAAAATGTTATGTTTGACATTTAGTAGGGGCTCAGAAAATGAATCAGCCTTTGATGAACCTATTAATTAATTAAGTAGAATCCTGAAGGTGACAATGATCAAATAGATTAGTATTTTATTTTGGCTCAATTTGGGGAGGAAAGTATGTTTTAAAATATTTGAGACAGAGTTTAGCGGGTCAAACATTTTTTCAGAAAAAAAGCTACACTTGAGTAACCAAACCTGCCTTAGTTGAGGATAAAGAGATCTGGCTCTGTGGTTAGGTTTTCTAGGTTTAAATCTTGAATTTTTAGCTTATTAGTTGTGTGGCCTTTGAAAACAACCTCTTTTTTTTTTTTTTTTTTACCAAGCCTCCACTTCGTCCTCTGTGAAATGGGTCATTAAGAAGCAACACTCATCAAACACTGTACTTTGGACAAATGTTATTTTAAATACAACTCAGGCAAAAACATTATTTCATCCTTTCCACAATCCCATCATTAACACTTTGTTTCTCCACTGAGTTCTTTCTTTACATAAGAAATCAGAGGCATGGGAAGGTTAGGCTGCTTGCCTCAAAGTACACATTTACTAAGTGTGGAATCAGGATCTCAACACAGTAGTCTAGCTTCAGAGAAGAAATTCATAATTTAATTCTACTGTTTCTTAGTAATAGTAGGTATGTAAGGGGATTTCTTCAGTGGTTAAATCACATAATGCATATACTATGCTCAACAGGCTCTATAAATAGTAGCTATTATTAGCCAGGCATGTTGGAGCATACTTGTAATCCCAGTACTTGGGAGGCTGAGACAGGAGAATCATAGGTTCCCAGCCAGCCTCAGCTACTTAGCGAGGCCTTTCACAACTTAGTGAGACCCTGTTTCGAAAATAAAGAATAAAAAATAGGGCTAGGGGTGTAGCTTGGAGGTAGAATTCCCCTGGGTTCAATCCCCAGTACCAATATATATATACATATATATATATATATATATATATATATATATATATATATGTATATATATATTGGAGGATTAGCCATTATTATTGTTTGTCACACTCAATGGAAGATATTTCTGTATAAGCCCAAACTTCTACCCTATGGTGAAGAGAATCTGCCCCTTAGATGTGATGCATTTATATGGCTCTGATGGTTCTGCTGTTTCCACAGAAAAAGTCCAACTCCTGTAGCCCTACCATCCTGACATCCTCACTGTACACGTGGACAAATCCCTGAGGCCTCCTGACTCTCTCCTGTCATTCTCTCTAGTGGGAGCACCCGCTCTCCTCCCACCATGCCGATTGGCAGACTTCTTCCAAAGACACTCTTCCTCCCCTGTGCCCCAGAGTCACTGGGCAGAGCCCTCCATTAATACAAATGACACCAATATAGATGCTTGTGTTTACATATCTCTCTCTTGTGCCTCTGGGATCACACCAGGTCTCATCCATCTTTCTCCAGTGCTTAATACAGAGCTGGCATATGGTATGAACTCAGTCCTTATTTGTTGAATGAATCATAGAATCAAAAGTACAGTGTGTACCTAATGAGCACCAACTGTATACAGGCACCACCCTAGCTGCTTAACGGGCTGTTACAGTAGGAATCACAAATGACAAATGTTAATTCTAGATGATCTTAGATGAAAATGGAAGGAATCTATAGGATCATATAACTTGGTTGGTGGTTATATAGTGCTTTCTTTATATGTATGTATGTAAAAATGTTTTATTAATCACCTATGTAATTAATTCTTAAAAATTTGTTTTAGATGTAGCTTAAAATGCAAATGTCACAAATTAATATTTTTTAGTATTTGAAAGACATTTTGGAAGTGCTGACTGGGGCAAATCTATGAGAGGAAGAGTGTAATTGAAACACAACCTGAACTCTTGAGGAATTACTCAATTTCTTACTCTTGGTGCTGTAAGTTTTTCCAGGCCGTTGGCCCCATCATTGTGTGTGAATGGTTCTTCCTCCAAGCATGGGGGACTCTGGGAGGATAACCAACCTTGAGTTGTTCTTGCATCTGGGGGAAAACTACATGGATATTTACATGTTAGATCATTTGAAGAAGATGAATTTTGTCCCTACCCATCATTCTGTACTGACCTCTTCTCAATAAAACTCTGTCCAAGGTGGGGAAAATCTCATAAGAGAAGGGAATTCCCAGCTGAAGCCCCTTCCACGTGGACTACCGTGGACTGTACTTCTTTGAGGTACTCACCCAGATTAATCATTGAGGTTAGCAAAGGAGTTGTGTTATTGGTCATCTTGCTGTTGTTCACACCTTCCATCTATACTCTTGCCCAGTAGATGGTGAGACTTAGCTAAGAGTGATTGCCTATTATCTCAGTACTTGAGAGGCTGAGACAGGAGGATCTTGGGAGTGAGGCCAGCCTCAGCAGCTTAGCAAGACCTTCAGAAGCTTAGCAAGATCCTCAACAACTTAGCCAGACCCTCAGCAACTTAGCCAGATGCTGTTTCAAAAATAAAAAAGTGGGTCTGGGCGTGTAGCTCAGAGGTAGAATACCCCTGGGTTCAATCCCTAGTCCCACAATAAATAAATAGATAGTGAGTCTTAAAGGGACCCTGTCTTTTCCATCTCTGCATCCTTATCCATTTCCCAGGTGCCTAGCCAGAGGAGGTACCTGACTCAGCTGAGCAATGGCTGCCCTAAACCACGTTGGAATTCCTTCCTCCACCTTAACATCCCACTTTGTCCAGAGCCTGAGAGTGAGCTTGGAGACCTGTTGTGTAGTGTAGGGAACTGCTTGTATCCACCAAAGCAATGCAAGGGCTCCAGAGAAACCAGAAAAAATCTGGACTTACCTTTTCATTTTGCAACTGAGAAAAGGGGTTAAGAGTAGTGCCTCCTCTGATGTATCTGGTAAGCAGTGAAGCTGGGAGTAAACTGTGTGTCTCCCCGCTTGCAGCCCAGGCTCCTCCTCCTTCATCACCGGGCCTCCCCCACTCAGAGGGATGCTTATCACTCCTTTTGTGCTGGCTCAGAAAGTTTCCACTGTGCCAGATCCAGGAAGGCGATCCTGCCCCAGCCTGTCTTAGGAGAGCTCATTTTGCACTTTCAGCTCTCAGCATAAATAACTCTGGGCTCACCGGGGATGTTTCTTACAAGGAGCAGCCGTGCAGCAATTGTTCCACCCTGAGGGCTCTGACTCACCCCTTCCTCAGCTTCTGAGCTTATTTTAGCCCACATTTCTGAAGGAGGAAACAAGAACATGATCAAGATCCCGTGGGAAGAGCCTGAGCTCTCCTGAGTTCTCCTGGGGGCCGCAGGAAGCTCCTTGCCACCCACTCTGCTTTAGAAATCCACGGCCAAGGGCTCCTACAGAATTGGGGCTGCCGGCCTGGCCAGGTTATTAGGTGGCTTGTGTTAAAAAAAAAAACAAAAAACCCTACCATTTGGAAGTTAGAGTTAGGGCAAAAGGCTGAATTTGAGGTTGGTTATTTACCTAATGTAGAGTTTCTTTGCTTTCTTTACTAAACGTGAAAAAGTTGGGAAAAAAAGTCTGTTGGAGTCCCAGCTTCCATTTATGAGCTATGGAACCTTGGTTTTGGGGATTTACCTTTTTGAGACTAGAAAGCAGGTTGAGTATGTAGGGAGCTAAGCCTTGGGCTGGGCCTTAAAGGGTAAATGAGGAGGGAAGAAAGGGAGTTATAGGTCATAGAAGAAGTGTGCAAACTTCTGGAGGTATGAAAGCACGGGACATTTTCAGGGAATTGTCTGGAATGTTTGCAGCAAAGTAAAAGGGGGAAATGGGTGGGGTGCATATTCCCCTCCTCACTCTTCTTATTACACACATTGCATATTTCTGGTCACACAGTTTTTTGTTGTTGTTGTTGTTTTTGTGGTACTGGGGATTGAACTCACCTCTGAGCTACCTCCCCAGCCCCAATTTTTAATTCTTTATTTTGAAATAGGTTCTCACTAAGTTGTGGAATGCCTCACTAGGTAGCTGGGGCTGACCTTGAACCTGGATCCTCCAGTCTCAACCTCCCGAATGCTGGGATTATAAGCGTGCGCCACCACGCCCGGCTCACACAGTTATTCTTAAACTGCCCCCCTTACCTGAAGGCTTTCCCTGTATTCTCCAGCCACCAAGTCCTACCATCCATCCCTGGCACCTGGTCCATCTCTCCTATGAGCATCTCCTACTGCCCCAGAGCACAAGGTCATCTTCACTATTTCCTGCAAGCCTTAACCATCGGTGCCTCCATTTTAGCCCTTGGCTTTTGCTCTGTATGACCAGCAATATTTTTTTTTAATCTATAACAGAAACAGATCATTCACATATGAGTTTTCATAGCCCATCTGCCTTCACTTTTTCTCTGTTCTTTTTCTTTTGCTAGGAAACAAATTTTGGAAAACTGGGAGATTTAAAACAACCACAATGTATTAGCTCATAGCTCTGTAGGTCAGATGTCCAGCCACAGCAGAGCTAAATTCTCTTCTTGGGGTCCCACAAGGTGGAAATCGAGGCATCAGCCAGGCTGTGTTCCTCTTTGGATGCTTGAAGAAGGAACCTACTTCTTTTTTTTTTTTTTTTTTTTTTTTGTGGTACTGGGGATTGGAGGGGACTGGAGGGGCATTCTCCGAGTTATACCCCCAGCCCTATTTTTTATTCTTTATTTTGAAACTGAGTCTCACTAAGTTGCAGAGTGCCTCACTGGGTAGCTGAAGCTGGCCGAGAACCTGGATCCTCCAGTCTCAGCCTCCCAAATGCTGGGATTACAAGCGTGCACCACCACGCCCGGCTTAGGAATCTACTTCTTATGCATCAATGTGGTCAGCCAAGATCAGTTCCCTGAGGTCGCAGGACTGAGGTCCCTGTTTCCTTACCAGGGGCTTCCTTTTCCTCCTAGAGGACATCCATACTCTTGCCTCTGACACCCATAGGATGTTTACAACAGGGCTATTACTCCCTTCTCCAGGACAGCAAGTGCATGTCCTCCTGACATCTTTCCTCCATGACCCACTGGGGGAAAAAATCTACTTTTAAAGAATCTTTCTAAGCCGGGCGTGGTGGTGCACACTTGTAATCCCAGCATTCGGGAGGCTGAGACCGGAGGATCCGGGTTCAAGGCCAGCCTCTGCTACCTAGTGAGGTACTCCACAACTTAGTGAGACTCGGTTTCAAAATAAAGAATAAAAAATAGGGCTGGGGGTATAGCTCAGAGGTAGAATGCCCCTGAGTTCAATCCCCAGTACCGCAAAAAAAAAAAAAAAAAAAAAAAAGAATCTTTCTGATTAGATCAAGGTCACCTTGAAAGATCTCCCCTCTCTTGAAGTGAATATAACACATCCTAATCACAGGAGTCATGCCCACCACGTCCCCTGTCCCAGGGACTAAGCAAGGCCCATGTACTGAGATGCAGGGAAGCTGGGGAACGTCCCAGAATTCTGCCTACCACATCCTCCAATCTCCTTTTCACGTAGGAGGGAGTTTTGCTTCAGTTTCTGAATCTGCTTTGTTAGCTGGGAAATGAGCAGATTTCCACCCAGAAGCGATGGGAGCTGGAGCCACACTTTCTTTCCCAGGAGGCTGCAAACTGCAGAAAGCCCCAGAGCACCAGCAGCTTTCAGAAAGGGACCGAGACCTGGGACATGGGGACCAGAGGAGGAAGAAGTAATAGGGAACAGTGATGAGCAGGGGGATGGGTAGACGAAAGGGGCAAACTTTGGGGCTACTTATGGAATAGGAAACAGGAGAAAGAAGCAGGAAAAAAACCTGCAGGATTTATTTCAGGTAAAGATTTGGTAGGAAAAGGGGGGGAAAAAACGAGAAAAGGAATGGAGAGGAATATGGTGGGGTGGTGGAGAAGCTCTGCTTTGAATTATAAATTCCATCCCCTGGAAGAATTTTTTGAAAGAAGTCAGAAAAGTCCTTGACTTGCTTCCAATAATGCCAGTTTCTGCATTCTCTCTCCTTGAATGTGACATTACAAAGATGGGACCCGGTGTCATACCTCCCAAGTGCATATGTAGATCCCTTATCTAAATAGATATGCTACAAGCAGGATTGCCCTGTAACAGCTACAGAAACACTGAACAGCAGGCTAAAAGAGAAGAACATATTTTCTTAGGAATGTGCTATCTAACATTATGAGACATCGTCTTAGTTATTAAACAAATTGCATATACCTCAATCCCAAAGACCTAGGCCAAGGCCAGAAATCTGGAATTCTGCCTGGGAGCCCTTCAAAGTCAGGGACTGTGTCTTCATCATCTTTATATTTCCTAGTCCCTATCACAGAGGAGATGCATGAGAAAATAAGCCTTATAACTAAAATAATTGATTAGTTAAATGCAATAGCTAACATGAATAGAGCTTTCTCAAACTTTTAGAAGAAATTCTTAGCTATTAGTTTTCCTAATGGAGGCCCAGAGAGGGCACGTGACTGTGGAGTTTCACACAGCTAGTAAATTCTAAAGCCAGATATTTAATAGAGGCATCCTGGGTCTTCAGTCCATGCGCTTGTCTGTAGATACTTTAGTTAGGGACCTTGGTGTTAATAGACCATAGATCTTCTACCCTGGATGGAGAAACAAGAGCCTGGAAGGGTGTGGAAGGAATTCATGTGGAAGCTCCCTGGCCACCACCTATTTTCTACAAGCACCGAGGAACATGGTGCAGCATCTCAGCCCTGGCTTCTGTAGGGTGGCTGAAGCGCCCTCAGGAAGCTCATTAGAAATGTAGACTCTTGCTGTAACCCCAGTACTTGGGAGGCTGAGACAGGAGGATAACCGCTTCGAGCCAGTCTTGGCAACTTAGGGAGACTCTCAGCAACCTAGTGAGATCCTGTTTTAAAAGAAAAATAAAAAAGGCTGAGGATGTAGCTCATAGGTAGAATGCCCTGGGTTCTAGAGAGAGAGAGAGGGAAATGCATGCCAGGCCTGGTGGTGCATATCTGTAATCTCACTACTTGGGAGGCTGACACAGGAGGATTGCAGGTTCACAGCCAGCCTCAGCAACTTATTAAGGCCCTCTACAACTTATTGAGACCCTGTTTCAAAATTTTTAAAAAGGGGCTGAGGGTGGAGCTCAGAGAGGTAGATTACCCCTGGGTTCCCTAGTAACACACATACACACACACTGTAGAATCTTAGGTACAACCCCCAACCTAATTCATCGAAATCTGCTTTTGGATAGGATTACCAGGTAACTCATATGCACATGAAAGTTTGAGTAGTGCCTCTGTAAGCATAGCCCTGAGGCCAGTACAGTCCAGTAAGACTCTCTGCACTGGTGGAAACATTCTACATCTGCCCTGCCCTACACAGCAACCACCGGCCACATGTGGCTGTGAAGATCCGAGTCACCCGTGGTCATTAAGCACATGTGGCTAATATGATCAAGGACATAAATGCCATGCAAGGCTAGTGGATAGCATTTTGTACAACCCAGACTTTAGCTTCTCTGTTCCCCTGTGTTTATTTCCCTAAGAATCAATAACCCTTTGTCAAGTTTTACTAAGAGTCTGGTCTTGAGACAGCGGTGTTAAAGGAATCCAGTGGGGGACTTAGGGTCTCCTCCGGGCTTGGGTCAGAGATTAGAGTGGACAAGGAATCCCAGCATCAGAGGCATCGCTGCTCTGGCCAATGCCTGGCACACCCATTCGCTTCTTCCTCAGTCTGTGTATTTTCCCATGGTCCCATCTGCAGCATCATCTTCTGATTACTCAACTAAATCCAATGCCAACTGCAGGCTCTCCAAGCCCACAGCCCAGCTGTATCAGGAAACTCAGCACAACCCTCAGTAATGGGAAAGAAATGTTCACTAGAAACATACCTCCCCACCCTTCCTATTTTATATCAGCATCCCCTCCTCTACACTCCTTGTCCATCGTTCATGCTTCATTTTTGCTCCGTACCAGTTGACACATCCAGGGAAGGAAAGTAAAATTTTTCCGTCTTCCCTCTTAATGTTCTATGATTTGGATCCCGCAAATGAAACCACCAAAAGAAGAGTAACAATAGAAAGACAGAGTTTATTAGCATGTGGGGGAAACCTGGTGAGGAGTAACTCAAAGGAATGGTTTAGGATTCGGGCTTAGTAGATACCATCTTAACAAAGGGCAGCACATTTGCAGAGAAGTGATAAGGCAAAGGGAAAGGTCTTGGCTTTTAAATGTGGCATCTGAAAGAAGGTAAATACATGAGGGGAGAATTGATGGAGTAAGGTTTATTGGTGCAAGTGTATCTCAGTGCTGATTTTCTGTCTTCTTCATGGCCATAGAACTTGCCCAGAAAGGGAATTTATACCTGTCTCATATCCCAGAAGTCTGTTTATAGATCCCAGAGACAGGAAGCCCCCAAAGGTTTCTTTCTGCATCTCTTGAAACTCAAATACCTTCATCTCAAAACAGTCCTTTTGCCCAAGTAGCCCATTTGGGGGTGGTATATTTTGACCCCCACCACATGTTACATAGTTTACTTGATTATTTGTTTAAGATCTCACTTCAACAAAAGCTTCAGAAGACAAATGCCAAAGGATAGGGATAGAAAAGTGGAAAATACATTCCAAGGGTTTCATAGTAATGGCTACCATACAATTAAATTCTTTATGTATGCCAGGACCATTCAAACAACCAGACAAACATGTCATTTGATTTTCTCAACAATCCTGAGAAAGCCATGATATTATACCTGTTATTTTAGATGAAGAAACTGACAACCAGAAAAAATACAGCTGCCCCTCAGCATCAAGAAGATTATGTATGGTCCAGGATCAAAATCCATAGAGGTCTAGGTCCCTTATGTAACATAGAATAGTGTTTGTACGATACCTATGTGATCTTCCTGTATACTATAAATCTCTAGATTGCTTATAGTACCTAATACAATGTTCATGCTATATAACTGATTATTATATTGTATTCTTATACTGTATTCTTAGGGAAGAAAGACAAAGAGACAGTTGTGGTGGCATAGGCTTGTAATACCAGTACTTGGGAGGCTGAGAGAGGAGGATTGCAAGTTCAAGGACAGCTTCAGCAACATAGTGAGACTGTCAGCAACCTAGCAAGTCCCTGTGTCAAAACAAAAATAAAAAGGGCTAGGGATATAGTGTAGTAACACACACACACACACACACACACACACACACACACACACACACAGAAAAGAGTCAATACATGACACCATTTTCTTTTTCAAATATTTTCAATCCACAGATGGTTGTATCTGCAGATACAGAACCCACAGATACCGAGGGCCAACTGTACAACCTCTTAAGGTCCTCTTACTTGGTCTAAACTCTTAATTTGTAAAATAGCTTAATACATGTTAAAATAATTCGGATAATGAAGGAGGTGCTAATGTTAAAACTCCAGAGAAAAGGAGCTAATTCTCTCAGAAAGAGGAGTGTTCAGCCGGGCGAGGTGGCGCACGCTTGTAATCCCAGCATTCGGGAGGCTGAGACCAGAGGATCCGGGTTCGAGGCCAGCCTCAGCTACCTAGTGAGGCCCTCCGCAACTTAGTGAGACTCAGTTTCAAAATAAAGAATAAAAAATAGGGCTGGGGGTGTAGCTCGGAGGTAGAATGCCCCTGAGTTCAATCCCCAGTACCGCAAAAAAAAAAAAAAAAAAAAAAAAAAGAAAGAGGAGTGTTCAGAGGCTAAGATCTAGCACTCTGTACTGACGTATGCCTTTCTTGGGAGGAAAACAAAATCAAATTACATTTGGTTGTCTCTTCTGCTGCTTCCTTCTTTCTCCATATTAATAGTTTAATCTGCAAGCTAGGTGTTGGATGTGCACCTTGGGACTGTTTACAGCAATTGCTGAAGTGCTTAACTTTCTAAAGAAATTAACTGTCTGCTCAAGAGGACTCCAGAGGACAGAAGAACAAGATAAAGACAAGACGTCTGATAATTCTGATGGGTAATTCTGGTTCTCCTCCTAACTTGCTGACCTCTTTCATTTCCTTTTGTCACTGCTGCTTTCTGTGCAAATACCTTGCACGAGGATGTCTCCAAGGTTTATTCTTGGCCATCCTGTCCTCTGTGCTCCCTCAGTGGGCTTGTTAATCCATCTGGTGGATGGATGGGAAGAGTGGTTTTAAGTATGTAGTCTTCTCTCCCCTCTCCTTCTCTTCCTCCTTCTCCTCCTCCTTCTCCTCTCCTTCTCTTCTTCTTCCCTTTCTGTTTCGCCCTCTCCTCCTCCTTCTCCTCCTCCTTCCTCCTCCTTCCTCCTCCTCCTCCTTCTCCTCCTCCTCCCCCTCCCTCTCTCTCCTCCTTCTTCCTCCTCCTCCTCCTTCTCCTCCTCCTCCTCTTCCCTCCTCCTTCTTCCTTCTCCTCCTCCTCCTCCTCCTCCTCCTCCTCCTTCTTCTTCTTCTTCTTCTTCTTCTTCTTCTTCTTCTTCTTCTTCTTCTTTCTCTCTCTCTCTCTCTCTCTCTCTCTCTCTCTCTCTCTCTCTCTCTCTCT
The DNA here is from genome assembly GCA_004027655.1 of Graphiurus murinus. Classification (NCBI taxonomy): domain Eukaryota; kingdom Metazoa; phylum Chordata; class Mammalia; order Rodentia; family Gliridae; genus Graphiurus; species Graphiurus murinus. The sequence continues at coordinate 96,647 of PVLC010003184.1, forward strand.
CATCCTGGAATTTGAGTGCCAGAAACATCAGGAAAGATTTTTAGACTGCCCCATCCTGGCCTAAAATAAGAAACAATTTGCCACAGATAAAGAATTCTAACTTGAATATGGCTATCATCCACAGGCTGGATCCAGATACTTTCAAACCTCTCTAGATCTTCCAGAAGGCTCCAATACAAATGAGCTTGGAAGTTTCATGAGAGTCCCTGGAGATGCCCTTGGTCAGTCTTGCTAAGATAGAGTCATGAAACTACAGTCTCTGCATTTGGAAAGACTGTAAAATATCACAGATGAGTGAGTGGTTGAGGGCAATCTGAAAAAAAAAAAAAAAACTAAAACTAACATACAAAGGAAACAGAACAAAGAAAAGGAAAGCCAGACAAACCCTTGATGACATTTTGGGACCTCTGGATCCACAGTGCTTGAAACAAGGCTATTCTAGTCCATGCCAATGACATTGTCAAAGGAATTCAAAACCCTTACTTTTTACTGTTTATTTTTGAGCTGCCTCGAGTTGGACTTTCTCTCAATTACCCTCAAATTCTTACAAATTCTCCACCTGTATGGGGATGACCTCCCGCTTCTCATGTCCTACCATATCTCTCTCCTGGCTTTCAGATCTGGATGACCAACTACCTACTGATCCAGATTCTCCTCTAGAGATCTTCAGAGATCCCTCAGTGCAACATGGCCCAAACCAAATCCATTGGCTCTCCATCCTCCATCCCCCATCCCCCACTGCCATCCCCCTTTCTGGCCATCACTTCCCATGGCCTGCTTCTTGGCCGGCCATCATTGGCCCAGCTCCTGCTGAATTGATTGCCAAACTAGAAAACCTGGAGTCTCTCTCCCTTGTTATCCCTCATGCCCAATCATTCCTTAAGTCCTCCTCCAAAATAGTTTTAGAATTTACCTCCTTTCCAATTGTGCTTGTAGTTCCTTGATTCCATCTATTGTAACCTCTCACTTGGGAATACCCCCATCACTGTTCCACCTGTCTCTGGTTTTCCCTTCCTAGGCATAGCCTGCAATCATTCTACTCTTCAGACACAAAATTACACTGTCCTTCTCCCTACTACTTTGAAAGTCTCCCATGTCACCTAAATTTCAGGATGAATTTTAAATTCTTTAACACCATATTCAGACACTTATAGCCTTTCTAGTCAACATCTCTAGACATTGTTTCCCTACCCACCCTTCATGCTCCTATGGCCTTGCTGTTTCCAGAATATTCTGTGCAGGTTGCTACCTCTGTGTCTTTGCACAAGTAAAAACCGCCCCTGTCACCATTGTTGTAGCTGCTTCTGATTGCACCTTGCCAGGCAATTATTCGTTGTGTGCCTCCCCAAACACTTCATAGGAAACATCTTTTATACAATTTGCTCCATACATTTTAATTGGGTTTTGTTCAATGTTTATCTCTTTTACTAGACACCTGACACTCCCTGGAGCAAATAGACCGGGACTCATTCATCTTCATGTTCATTTACTTTATGAACACATAGAACCTAGCACAGAGAAGATGCTCAATAAAATATTAAGAACTCAGATTGAGATAGATGAGCCATTGAAACCACTCAGCTTGCATCCCTCCTCTTCCCTATTCACACCCGGCCTTCATTTATATGCCTGTCAGTGGATTAGGACATCAACTTGATTGTAAACCTGTACTGTGTCACACGCATAATGCAGAATCATAATTAAAATACATTGGGCAATAGAAAAAAGACATTGAGCAGCTGAGAGTTATTTGGGTTCATTCTCAGACTCCTGTCAAAGCAAGAGGAGCCTGAAAAATCTCTCCCATATTTACTACTTAGTAGCCAGACTAGATTGCAAAAATAGACACAAATCTTGCTATACCTGGATTCTTGCTATCAAGAAGTGGAGGTGATTTCTTTGCCCATTGACTATCAGTCTTGATCATATGCTTTGTGCTGACCAGTGGTAAAATAGTTGATATGACATAAGCACAGACTGAATAACACTTGAACATCAGTACTTGCTCTGGTGCCTCCTCGAAACTCTATGACACCTGTCTAGGTTGGTCTCCTGGAGACAAATGACCCAAACATCTCCATTCCCCCAGCTAACAGCCAGCACCATCAGACAGTGAGGGAGACACTCCCCAAACAACCAGCCCTCTGCTGACCCGTCGGCTGACTGCAGCTGTGTGAATGAGCCACTTGCAACCTGTAGAAGGAGCACCCGAGGGGCTCGTGTCAGATGGCCAGCCCAGAGAACCATGAGCTAAGGCATGTCAGTTACCTTAAACTACTAAGTGTTGGGGCTGCTGCTGCACCAATTGTGTGACATTGATCAAGTCCTGTTCCCTCTCTAGGCCTCATATCTTTATAAACAAGAAGACAGAACCTCTGTCCTGACTCACAAGTCCATTGTGAGGGTCAGCCCAAACCTAAATTTCAAATCATAAATAGCCTATAGGTTTATTCAGTGTCTATATAATGAGAGTAAAACTCCCTCTATGTGGAGTAGGAACAGGCTGCAGCGATCCTGGGGCAATGGGGGTCCCAGCTGGACTCCCACACTCCTAAACTCTCTGCCAGGATGGTCCTGAATTAGTCATGAGCATTCTGCTATCAGACACACTGGAATTTCTATTTAAAGCCGAAGGACTCAGGGTGAGCCGAGGACTGCAGAGGATGCACAACGGGAAGCCCAGGCATGCCACAGGGAAATCAAGAGATTAATGTTGAACTTCTACAAGGTGCTTCCCTTCCTACTGTCCCCTCCTCCTTCCTCGTACATCTTAGTGACAGTGGTAGTGATACCACTGTACACGGACACAACATTATTCCAATTATTCTCTTCCATATAAACAAATCCAACCACTCAACTCTTGCCACACACCTCCCAGGTTGATATTATCATTGTCACTTCACAGACAAAGAAACAAAGGTACAGAGAGACTAAACCATCCCTTGCAGAACACTCACAGGGCAGAGCTAGGGTTTAAGACCACATCTGTCTGACTCCCTGGCCTTTCTCCTTTATCATGCTCCCACTTGGAATCTGACCCAGAGCAGGGCTGGGATGACTCCATCCTGGTCTTTCCCAGCTCAGCTCACCTGGGCTCCCTTCTGGTCATCAGATAAGCAGACCTGGAGCAGAGTCAGAGGAGAGAGATCAGCTGCTGGGTCTAATTGTCATATGAGAAATGATAGCAGGAACTGAAGTCCATCAGCTTGGGGGAGAAAAAGCTCCAGGGACATGTCTGCTGTCGTCAAATATTTGAAGGCTTGTCAGAAGAAAGAGAGATTAGACTTCTTCTGCAAGGCCTCCCGGGGTAGAAGCAAAGGTGGGGAATGGCAATGAGGCAGATGTCAGCTCAGCAGAGGGAGCCTTGTCTTACCAAGCAGAGCCAGAAAGATGGGCTTCCCTTGGGAAGAAGAGAGCTCCCCGTCACCAAGGTTACCAGGAACAAGCAAGGTGATGGCATAGCAGCAAGGCCTTGGATGGAACTCAGAGATTGACAGGCAGGAAACCTCAGTTCCCTTCAAGCCTCCCACAGCTCAGAGAGTCTATTTGGTGGTCTACTTATACTCTCAAAGTCCAATCTGACTCGAAATAACTGTGCAACTAGTAACTACAGCTTCATAGTTACATTCTGTGTCTCCAAATAATTTTGCTAGAAGTAAGAGCCATAGTCTTTTCAATATCCTATGAAGCCTTACATGCTGTGGCGCGTCTCTATGACTCCAGGCACATGGGTCTCCTTGCAGTGCTTCAAGTAGGATGGACATCTCCCACCTTGGGACTTTGCCATTGGCTTTTCCTTTGCCAGTCACCTTCTTTACCCAGATGGCCCTGCGGTTATCTCTCTGATCTCCTTCAGTTGGTCCTGCTGTCCTATCCTCAGTGAGGCCTTCCCAGAGGATCCTGTTAACAGTTGTTACCCACCCCTACATCTTACGCCTCCAATCACCCTCAGCCTGTTCAATAATTTTTTCCATAGGGCTTATAATTTACCAACATAATTGAAAACTGTGCTTATTATGTTATTATTTATTGTTCATGTTCCTTCATATTAATTGCTCATGTTCCTTCACTGAGAATTCAAGATCCATGAGGGTGGGGATATTTTTACCATTTTGCTCACAGTTGACTCCCAAGCACATAAATAGTATCTGATACTAAGTAAGTACTCAATAAGTATTTGCAAATAAATGAATGAGAGTTCCTTTTATTCCTGCTCCCCCTGCTGGGAGGAGGCTCATGGGTAAGCCTAAGTCCAGGTGCAGAAACGACCTAGTATGCTAAAATGTCTAAATTGATCTGTGAAGCTGGGCAGAGTGGTGTACACCTGTAATTAATTCCATTATTGGGAGGCTGAGACAGGAGAATTTCAGGTTTGAGGCCAGCCTTAGCAACTTAGGGAAACCATATTTCACAATAGAAAAAATAAAAATGAGCCGGGCGTGGTGGCGCATGCTTGTAATCCCAGCATTCGGGAGGCTGAGACCGGAGGATCCGGGTTCACAGCCAGCCTCAGCTACCTAGTGAGGCACTCCGCAACTTAGTGAGACTCGGTTTCAAAATAAAGAATAAAAAATAGGGCTGGGGGTATAGCTCAGAGGTAGAACGCCCCTGAGTTCAATCCCCAGTACCGCAAAAAAAAAAAAAAAAAAAAAAAAAAAAAAAAAAAAAAAAAAAAAAAAAAAA
>PVLC010003185.1:0-72500 GCA_004027655.1 Graphiurus murinus
TGGTGGCGCACGCTTGTAATCCCAGCATTCGGGAGGCTGAGACCAGAGGATCCGGGTTCGCGGCCAGCCTTAGCTACCTAGTGAGGCACTCCGCAACTTAGTGAGACTCGGTTTCAAAATAAAGAATAAAAAATAGGGCTGGGGGTGTAGCTCGGAGGTAGAATGCCCCTGAGTTCAATCCCCAGTACCGCAAAAAAAATAAAAAAATAAAAAAAAATAAAGTGCTTGTACAGAGAGGATGTTGGTATTTGTCCATTTCCCAGCACGTAGAACTATTCTGAACCTATTTCTCCACCAGTCTCCGTATCACATCTTATTTAATATTTACAATCTACTAAGGGCATACACTCACTACGCTTTGACTATATATCTGCAAAGGGTTAACATTCAGCAATTCTTTATTCCAGTTAATGCTTTTCCATGGTTATTAGAAAATAGATCAAGTAATTTTTCTTATGATTTTAATCTCCACTGGACTACCTGTAAAATTACTTTGAGATTTATCTTGTAATGATAGCTTAACTTACTTAATTAGCTTATGGGAATTATTTAAAAGAAGAGCCAGTTATGAAATTATAGTGAAATATTTCTTTTCAGTTTTTTCCATGGTTTTATTAACATTAATTGTATTTCTTGAAGAAGTTTATTGTTTTTGTTTCATGTACTTTTTTTTAATACTAGGGATTGAACTCTGGGGCATTCTACCTTTGAGCTACACCCTTGCCTTTTATTTTTCATTTTAAAATGAGGTTTCACTAGGTTGCTGAGAGTCTTGCTAAATTGCTGAGGCTGGTCTCGAACCTGCAGTCCTTCTGTCTCAGTCTCCAAAGTACTGGGAATACAGGAGTGCACCAGTACTTTTTTTTCTCCCTAGTGCTGGGGCTAGAACCAGAAGTGAACCAGTACTTTTTTTTTTTCTCCCTAGTGCTGAGGCTAGAACCAGGAGTGCACCAGTACTTTTTTTTCCCCTAATGCTGGGGCTAGAACCCGACCTTATACATGCTAGGCATGTGCTCTACCACTTGAACTATATCCCCAGGCCTATAGTTAAATTCTTAATGCTGTTGGGTAGTACAAATGGATACAATAGCTGAGTGTGTGCCTTGGACTGAGCAGTAGGTCGATTGCTTTGGAAAATTACATCAGCGTCTTCAGAACCCTGAACTCCATTTGACACGTCTTCTCTCCTAGGATCTTTAATGGTGTATGGATGACTAAGAAAGGTAAAGTACATTTCTACCAAAACCAAACCAGAGTGAGGCTACAATGTTAAGGGAGCCCCATCCTTAGAAGGGCCAGCCTGTGCCTGGAAGGCCAGAGACTCACACTGATTGTTTGGTTCTAGGAGATGATCAGGTCCAAAGAAGGCTGATAGAAGCCATGTCTAGAACATAGAATGCTACTTTTAGTGAGAAACACATATCACATAAATCAGAAATACTCATATCATTTCATCCATCATTCTCTATCTATGAAATGTTACATGGACACCAAAGTATTCTGAGCAGTCAAAAGAAAATACTGTCACAAGAAATAAAACACTTTAGTTGTATATATTCATATGAAAGACTGACTCTATTTACCTTCTTTGCTTTCTCAGCTATCATTCTTTCTTGAATCTTTCTCAATCAGGCTTTTCTGCCTCTCTCTCTCTACTAAAACCTTCTCCATAAGGTCACCGGTGACTCATGCAGCGCCAAATCCAATTAGAAGTTCTCAGCCCTCATCTTGGTCTCTTGGCAGCATATGATCATTCTAGCTAAGCTAAGACTTGAGGCTGTCCTCACCTGGTGTCTGTGACATTGTCCTCTCCTGTGATTCTCCCATCTTACTAGCTGCTAGTGCCCAGCCTTGATACTTCTCTTTCTAACCTATGAAAGTTGTTTTTTTACCTATGTATCACATCCAGTCCCCAGGCTCCAGTGCCCTGGATGATTCCAAAGTTTAATTCTATCCCTGACTTTTACACTTATCATAGATCCAATGAGTTAGCTGACATCCACCCTTAGAGGTTTGGTATGTTTATCAAGTTTGAAATGTCCAAAACTAAACTGGATTGCTGTCCTCCTTTCAAAAAACAAACCCTAAACCTTCCTTTTCTTCTTTTATTATTCATCTTAGTAAATGTTTCTGCCATTCACCTAGTTGTTCATGCCAGAATTCTTGGAATCATGCTTTCTCTTTCTTGTCTTGACCACATTCAATCCCTAAATCCCAGAATCCTATCTATTCTGTCCTTAAAAAAAAAAAAAAAAATTAAATCCAGAATTTTGCAAGGTATGGTGGCACACTCTTGTAACCCCAGTACTTGGGAGGCTGAGACAGGAGGATTGCAGGTTCGAGAATAGCCTCAGCAAATAATGAGACTTTCACCAACCTATAAGACCCTGTTTCAAAATTAAAATAGGGCTGAGGCTGATGCACACAGGCAGAATACCCCTGGGTTCATTCCCCAGTACCACCAACACAGACACACACCAAAATAATTCAGAATTTCAGACAATTCTTACTACTCCATTACTACTCTTCTCATCCAGCGCCTCATTATATCACATCTGAATCATTTCAAGAGCCTCCCAACAGGCCTCTCTGATTTCTGTCTTGCCCCAGCTCCAGTCTGTTCTGTACACAGCACCCCGCTGCTAAGTTGAAAGTAGACCAGGCCCCTGGCCTCTGTGTACCTTGCACAGGTGTAGAATGAGACCCCACATTGCGATGGCCCTGCCTACCCAGTCCATTTTGTCCACACGTCCTACCCTTCTCTCCCTTGTTCACTGTCCTCTCACCACTTCTCGTGTCCCAAGCAGGCTCCTTCCCCTGGGCTCTCTGTGCTCCTCCCATAGACCCCCCCACACCTCCAGTTTTTCTCGGGTCCCTGCCCACAGGTCACCTTCCGCAGAGTCCTTCCTGCTCTACCACTTTCTGAGCTCTTCTTCTGCTTTATTTTTCTCCACCACACTTAGTGCAACTTGATATATCTATATGTCCATTTGAGTTTTATGTCTCAACTAAAATCAAAGCTTCATGAGAGCACAGAGTTTGCTGACTTGGGCTTAAAACAGTGTCTGGTACATAGCAGGCACTCAGTAAGTGCCTGAGAACCAAAGATTCATTCAGCTAGTAGGTGCTGGAGCTGGGATTCAGACCCTGCTGTTCTCTTGTTTGTAGCCCGCTCTTCCTCCTAACCTCCCTCCTGCCCTTTCTTTCATTCACTCCATTCACCAATCCTTTACCTTCTGGGAAGAGGTATAGAAGTATTTGGATTATTCAATATTCGATAGATTATAGTTTTGTTTTGTTTTTGTGTGGTACTGGGGATTGAACCCAGGGACAGCCTACCTTCAAGCTACACACTCCAGCCCTATTTTATTTTTGTTTTGAAATATTGTCTTGGTATGTTGATGAGAGTCTTATTCTTGCTCAGGCTGGCTTGGAACCTACAATCCTCCTGTTTTAACCTTCCAAATACTGGAATTACTGGCGTGCCACCACACCTGGCTATTTTTAACACCTCTTTGACCTCATAAACATCTGCTTCTGTTATTTTACTTCTTTCATGCTGGCCCCAGACTATCAAACAATCAGCATTTTTTACCTTCCTTAGGCAGAAAAAGGCTGTATGCATAAGCAATATCCTTTTGTTTATTTATAGGAAGGTCAGACTGTCTCATATTTTAGTCTGCCAACCAAAATCCATTATATCAAAAAGCAAAATGACATTAAATTTCTCTGTGTGACACAACTTTGCTAATCTTAAATTTATCAGAATGAGAAAAAAGTGTATTTTCATCAGAGGAAAATTTGAATTTTATACTCTCCTGATTATAAGATAGGAAATAGCTAATTACTTTGAATTAGGACTGTTTTGATTAAACTAACACCAGACTAATGCATTTTTAAATATACTTGTTAAATTAATTCTTTAATTTAACAAAATTCTTTTGTGGTTTTTGTTAAATGAAATGATGACATTGTTATGCTATGCAGGAAGTGAAAAGTTGTAAAAGTTTTCAATAATTATATTAACACAAAGCATCTAATTATAGAAATGTTTCTCAGTTATTCCATATTCATGAACAGTGCACACTACATTGGAAATATTTTTAATCAAATCAAGTACCACCTGTATGAAGCTAAGGAATAGAATTCTAGATGGCACTCTGCCATCCTTGTTCTTTGATGGACACTAGCAAGTGGGAAAAGGCTTCATTCTCTTGGTTACACTTTGAAATAAGTGGCCAATCATTATTAATTCATTTTGCACTCATTGTAATGGTATAAATCATCATAAATTCATTTGGTTTAAAGTGCATATAATATGTTCTCCCATGGGAACTTCCTTGTAATTGAGCTATTAATTAAAGTATTTTTTTAATATGACCTCTTTGCCCTTCTCTACTCTTCAGAGCCAAGGATGGTTAGTGGTCATTTCTTCATTCATGATTTTCTTTTAAGTATGAGGAATGAGATCTTCAGAATTAGGCCTGTTGACTGCACAGGAGTGACCAAAACCCTCTTAAGAAAATGGTTAATGTGTACTTCCCACCTGCAGTACAACAGTAATAGTTATGGATGGTCTCTGAGGACTCTAGAGTATTCTCTGAAATGCTATGGCTTTGTAATAATTCCAGTAAGAAAATTTCATTCTTCCTTGATAAACAGGGTTTGACTCTGACTGCCTGTGGTAACCACAGGATTTCTATGAGGTCTTCAGGCTTTTGGGGAAGCATGGTTGGGAAAACAGGTAAAATGCTAATAATAACAATAATAATAATAATAATAATAACAATTATTATTATTATTATAGTGAAATACTGATAAATTAAAAGACTAGAAAAAATGTCACTGATTTTACAACTTTTAAAACAGTTTATTCTTATTTAGTGCTACTCTGCACAAATAGAAACTGGGTTGAAAAATATGACATAATTCATGTTCTTCTCTTAGTGGGATTGAAGAAAAGGGTTAAGGGAAAATAAAGAGGCGAGGCAACTCTGATGTTCTGTTACTATATGTAACTGGCAGTTGACTCTGCGTGTGTGTTGTATGCCTAGCATGCCGTGGAGAACCCAAGGTACTACTGTCAAGTTCAGTTCCTACCTTGTGCTAGCAATACAAGAAGGGGTAAGTGAAATAGGAATAGAAGGGTTTGCTTATTAGCAAACAAATGATGCTGAAAATGATTTGTAAACAGTAAGATTAAAGTTAGTACCCTTTAAATAATTTTAAAACTTGAGATAAAATAGCACTAAAATATGAGCAATTGTTATCACTCTTGACTGTATGACAACAGAATTAGTTTCCCAACAGCCAGAGGGCCTGAGTTAATTGTGATTTATCCAATGCTGGATTTTAGTGCTTTCTGCTTCTTAAAGGACTTTGTTTTGTTTCAATTTATCTTCCTGTGTTCTGAGTCTGTCTGCATTTTGGTAGTTCATTTGTGCATTCAGTTAGACAGATAGAGATGATGGGGGCACCAGCTACACACTAGATTCTCACTCTAAACCTACCACAGCATCTGTAAACTCACCTCACTTCTAGGTAGGAAAGACAATAATTTGATAACTTAGCCTTGAATATGGCCCCAGATTGACCTGAATAATGCTGAATTCCACCCTGTAATAAGTTGAGTTAGAAGCCCCTTGGCATTTGCAGTCAAGAGCCAGTGACCAGTAATAGAATTTACTAGTTGTGATTCTTAGAGTGAGACAAGATACTTTTTTAGTTCCCCAGGACAGGAAATTTATTACAAATGGCAGTGATTTACAATCTTTTGGATATTATGGGCCAGTAAAATTTCTAAAAATCAAATTTGAGGCATTTAGTAGAGCTTCAAATTTTTTATTTTGCTTTATACAAACATTAGAAAATCTACACATAATTTTATTCAAAAACCATTTTATTCACCAACTGGATAATAACAGTTCCACCATAAAGGGAGCAAGACTCTTACCTCAGAATAAGCACTCCTTTAAATTGAATAAATTCACTTTTATGAAAGAAGATTTACTACATTGTTTGTTTCTTTACCATTTCATCATGGAACCATGGAAAGTGTGCTGTGGGGAAGACGGGAGAGTCTTGGAAATTTCTTATCTGTGGATAATTTTGATGACTGTGGGCGCATATAGTATAAAGTAATTTCCAGAATTTGCCAAAGGGACAATTATGAATTAAATATTTCCTGAATATGAACCACTGTGCCAACTCTTATACCAAACAGAAAAGTATTTTCTTCAAATTTCATATGGCCCAGGAAACTTACCTGTTTAGCAGATTGAAGAGGTAAATAAATAAAATTAGCATTAAATAATAGAATAAATGGCAAAACTTATTATATTGTTGGTTGCTAAATGTTTGGATGGTAATCACTACATTAAAAGGAGAGGGATGGGACTATAGCTGCGCTAGGTTCAATCTCCAGTGTAAGAAAAAAAAAAAAGAATTTCATTCTAACATAAGCAGGGAAGATGTGGCAGAAATTGCCAGCTACCTGCCCCATACCATTCTCCTTCACATGAACAAAACCTGTTTTGTTGAAAATGGCAGTATGTCCCATAACAAACTGTGTTTCCTACTCTTTCATGAAAGTAGAGGGACTGTCAAATGATCTCATTATGCTCAATAAAATATAATCAGAGTTTAAAGGGGGGCTTATTAACTGGCACGTTTTGTCCTCCACCCTTCCCCTTCTTCCTGCAGCGAAGCGGATACTGTGCTGGGCATGGTGAGCCATTTTATGGCCACAGTGCGGCTAAGTCAGAGTCAAGACAATTACAGGGGCCTTGATTTGGCCATCTTTAGCTGTTGCACCAATGGCAAACACATTCTCTTTGTGTGAGAAAAGATAAAACATCTAATTGATATAATCTTCCATTTGGGGAGACCCTGCAACTACAGCTGAAATTAACTCAGGAGAAGGAGATGGACTGGAGATAGGTCATAGAGGATGTAGTTCACAACCCGAGGTTGGGTAGAGTGTCCTGAATACAGCATGACTACAAAAATGCATGTGTGTTCAGAGAGGCATACTGGTCAGCTCACACAGCCTGGCTGCAGAGGCCTGGATGCCTTACACAGGCTGTAGCTGACTACTCCAAAACATAGAAACAGACTCTATTTTTCTTAACTCTTTTATTTCACAACTTCTATGATTCTGATTAATCACATTTGACTGGGGATGAGGTCAGAATTGAAAAGACACTAAGTCTTTTGCCTTTTGAGTCATAAAACAACCTAAATATTGGCTTAAAATGAAAATTTGATTCTGGGCATGATGGGGCATGCCTGTATTTGCAGTAAGACCCTGCTTTTTTGGTTTGTTTGTTTGTTGTTGTTTTTTGTTTTGCGATATTGGGGGTTGAACCCAGAGGCATTCTACCTCCAAGCTACAGCCCGAGTCCTATTTTTTATTCTTTATTTTGAAACAGGGTCTTACTAAGTTGCGGAGGGCCTCATTAAGTAGCTGAGGCTGGCTGTGAACCTGGATCTTCCGGTCTCAGCTTCCCAAGTACAGGGATTACAAGCATGTGCCACCATGCCCAGCTCGAGACCCTGTCTTAAAATAAAATATAAAGTAGGGCTGGGGTGTGGCGCAGAGGTAGAACACCCCTGGGTTCAATCTCCAGTACAGAAACTTTTTTAAAAAGGTAAAACCTGATGATCAAAACTCTCCATAACTTAAAACTTTCCAATGGTTTCAGGAAAGAAGGAAGGGAAGGAAGGGAAGGGAAGGGAAGGGAAGGGAAGGGAAGGGAAGGGAAGGGGAGGAAGGAAGGAAGGAAGGAAGGAAGGAAGGAAGGAAGGAAGGAAGGAAGGAAGGAAGGAAGGAAGGAAGGAAGGAAAAAATGACGTAAGGGCAGAACATCACAAAAATGATGTAAGCCTACTCCTGAGGCCCTATGTCTCCTGTCAAGGATGATCTTCACCAGTATTAGAGAGTCGTGCTGTGTGGGTGTCAGTAGGCACCCGGGGGCCCCTGCAGGGACAGTTGTCTTCTGGAGATCCTGTGTTGATTTCTCCTTTTCTGTCATTTAATCAGAGGACAAGTGATCACATCCCCTTGGTCGTCCTTCCCATTTTGTCAGGACAGTGATGAAAAATACAAAGAAGTCAGCCACTTACTGTTTATTTTTGCTCTCAGGAAAAATTTTCTGAGTGGTGAGGAAGCTGCCTCTAGAGTTCCTACCACAAAGGCCCTTAGAAGCCAGCACGGTCCCCAGTACTGCCAGAATGCTCCCGCCTGTAATGAATACTGAAACGGTAGATGCAGCGAAGGGAAATGATGATTGAAATGCTATAAAACATTGTACTTAGGAAACTTTACTTCCCCTCTGCCATATGACTTACTGAGAATGCACCTCCAGGGAGCCCTGTCGCATAGATTGGAAGCCATTGCTGCTGCTGCTTCAGATCTCTGCAGCTCTTATAATTTCCTGGAAATAACAGGAAAGTGGTAAATTTCTTGACATTTTGTAATGTCGTTCTAATAGACTGGGGCAGGGAGCTGCATTACAAATGTACATACAGCTGGGCATAGTGGTGGACAACTGTAATCCCAGTACTCAGGAGACTGAGACAGGAGGATCCGAGGTTTGAGGCCAGCCTCAGCAACTTTGCAAGATGCACAGCAAATTAGAGAGACTCTTTTTCAAAATTTACAAAAAAAAGGGGGGGGCTGTAGTGTAGTACAAAGGTAGAATGCCCCTGGGTTCAATCCCCGATACCACAAAGAGAGGAAAGGAAAGGGAAGGGAAGGATAATAGAGCCTGGCATGGTGGTTCATGGCTATAATCTCAGTACTTAGGAGGCTGAGACAGGAGAATCACAGGTTCAAGGCCAATCTCAGCAACTTAGTGAGACCCTGTTTCAAAATATAAAACAAAAATAAAAGTAAGGCTGGAGGTGTAGCTCAGAGATCGAATGCCCCAGGTTCAATCCCCAGTATGAAAGAAAGAAAAAAGAAGAGAAGAGGAGAGGAGAGTAAAAATAAAGTATGTGCAGTAATAGATCTGTTTTTTATTTTTGGTCCACAGTGTATGCAAAGCACTGTGTTTGGTAGTTTGGAAGATGCAAAGTTACATGAAACATAGTGCCTACACTCAAGGAGCTGAGAAACCTACTGAGGAAAAGAGAAATGCACAGAAATACTTATACTTAAAAATCTAGTAATGAAGAAAATTGCAAGAACTGGCAGAAAATAGAGAGCAGTGGGTCACTTTTTTATAAAAGAGATTGTGAATTTTTTTCATCCAAAGACAAATCAGGAAACTATACATCTCACATTTACATGGCTAAATAGGAGAGTAAAATTTATAAATAAACAATATGAAATATAAATTTTGGGGTGTTTTGTCATATATACCTTTTATGTTCACCAGATGAGTTGTCAACCTAAGGCCATAGCCTTCTTGAATTTTTTCTGCAGAATTTGGTGGATATGTACATGTATGTAGTTTCTTAGACAAAGGACTCATGGCTTGCAGTAGATTCCTAAAGGATTCTGTGCCTGACTGAGAAGTTCAGAACCACTGTCTCAGTCAGAATTCTTACTGCTCTTATCCCAAACAACTGACCACACAACTTAGAGGAAGGAAGGTTTATCTGTTCACAGGTTAGAGATTTCAGAGGTTCAGTCCATGTCAGGCATGGTCTATGGAGCTTAGGGCATGGTGGTAGAAAATAGAGAGAGGGAGAGAGCAAGGCTCTGCTCTCACATAATGGAAGCCAGAAGCAAGAGAGGGAACAAGGGGAGGAGGACCACACCCTAGGGTCCTTTCCTTGGCAACCAAGCCCCACCTCCAACATGGCTGTCTGGGTTTCCATGAGTGTTAAGAGGACATTCTAAATCCAAACCATTACAACCACCAGTTTACAGAATGCCTCTACAACTCGACCTTACAATACCTCTATTCCTCCTCACCTCCATCCCAAGCCATTATCACTTAACAGTTGACTATAAGATAAAATAAGTCAGGTGTGGTGGTGCATGCTTGTAATCCTAGTACTTGGGAGGCTGAGCCTGGAAGATTGCAGGTTCATGGTCAGCGTCAACTACTTAGTGAGACCCTGTTTCAAAATAAAGAATAAAAAATAGGGCTGGGAGTGTAGCTCAGAGGGGTTCAATCTCCAGGACTGCAAAAAAAAAAAAAGAGAGAGAGATAAAAATTATTAAATGCTTTTATTTGCTGTATATGTTAATGAGAGCTTACGAGCTATCGTGTGGAAAGCAGACAAGTTCCACGTGTGAGCTCTGGATGACGAGCCCTGGCTGCCGGTCTTTGAGCACTCGCCAGATGCTAGGCACTACTAGGCACTTAGCAATGCACTCCACAGGTGTAAAAAGTTCATTTGCACTCTGACTCTTCATGTGAGCTACCTATTATTATAACCATTTCACAGAGAAGGAAACTAATGCTCAGGGATGAGTAGGTCCTAGCTAGCCCCCTAAAGGCAGGCAGCTATGGCTCATTCCTTGTCTTGAGTCTGAAACTCCAGTACCCCTTACTCAGTATGCTCTACTGTTCTTGATTTATGAATTGTCTCTTTCCTCTCAAAAGACAAACAGAAACCCTCTTCTAAATTACAGTTTGTTTTCCATAATCTCTAGTGTTTGTTTGTTTGTTGAATATCAAAATATCTTTTAAATTAGACAGGATTTTGTGCATAATAGCCATTAGACTTAAGTTATAGACTGTCAGCATAATTTTCAACATAAATGAATGCATTTATGTTGATTTAATTGATTTAAATATGGGTCATCTCTTCTGACTTATAGTAGTACTGTGCTATTTTTAACTTGTTTAACAAACTTGTATAAAGAACTTACTATATACTTGAGATCATTGTGACATATCAGTACATAGAAGAAAGTGTAGAGGAATTCAAATTCCTAGGAAGGAGATGTTTTCAAGCTCTGTATTCTACCTTCTCCATCCCGCATCCCAGTGTGGCCTATAGTGAGAAATATTACTGATGAGAAGTATTTTACATATGGACTGCATTAAAAGCAACAGGAAAGTTAAGAAATACTATATTAAGCTGGGCATGGTGGTACACACCTGTAATCCCAGTACTTGGGAGACTGAGACAGGAGGATCATAGGTTTGAGTACAGTCTCAGCAATAATAGTGAGACTCTTAGCAACCCAATAAGACTCTGTTTCAAAATAAAAAATGGGCTGGGGGTATAGCTCAGAGGTTGAAGACCTCTGGGTTCAATCCCCAGTATCACAAAGGAAAAAAAAAAAGGAAGGAAGGAAGGAAGTACCATATTACATTTTTTTTAAACCATCTCCATTTTGTAGAATGTAGAATAAGAAGAAATATTGTTTGGAATTTAGGATCACTTATACTTAGAAGTTACATTTGCTTTAAACACTTCAGTAGATGGTGTAAAATATTGTAATCTTCATTTTTCTCTTGAAAGTGTATGGCTAAACAAAGGACAAGCTTAAAGTCTCTTAGTTTTATTGTTCAAAACCATTGTGGTAGAAAAGAATCAAAATGGTTTATATTTTGAAAGTATGCTTCAAAGAAAACCTCGCAGGAGTATGATGAGTGACTTGACTGCTCTGCATTTTATTTTGTAACTTTAGGTAAGGCGCTGACATTTCTCCTACTGCAGCCGCCCAGCCCCAAGCTTCCTCCGCACAGCACTATCCGTAGGACGGCCATTGACCTGATTGGGCGAGGGTTCACGGTTTGGGAGCCTTACATGGATGTGTCTGCTGTTCTGATGGGGCTTCTGGAACTTTGTGCAGATGCTGAGAAACAACTTGCCAAGTAGGTGCTGAATTCCAGTGAATTTAATTTGTCATGGTTTGGGGGGGGGACTTGGGGGTAGAAGTCATCAGTTATCCTTTATGAATTATGTATCCTTCATAGGCCAAATATCGGCATCATCGTAATATACAAAACTTCAGAGTTGGACAATGAAAAGGAAATGTGTTTCTGTAATTTTAATACAACTGAGATTGAGCCCTGAGTCAGTGTATGATCTCTTAGAGGGTTTTCAAATTGTATTTATTATACCTGGAGACATTACTAGCTAATAGTGTAAACTATTAGTGTATATAATAATGTTTATAAAGAAAATGATATACACATTTGATGCTTGATCAGAAATGTTTTACTAATAGAAGACATGGCCAAACAGTTGGAAGAATTACTCCTCATATTCAGATTAATTTTTAAATCGGCTTTATTGGAGTTTCATTTGTACAGAGCAAAAGACCAGCTGTAAGGAGGTTGCAATGCTCCAGGGAGGCTTTGAGGAGAGAGTAATGGAAGGGGAAAATGAGTGAGCGAGTTTCTGAAACAAAATAAGTAGGAACACACATGGTGACCAACTGGCCAGGAGTGACGGGGGCGTGAGGATACGGTGCTGATGGTGGTATAGGCAGAGATTACTGCTGCCTTGAGAACTCAGCTTTCTGATGCCTGGGAGACAGGCCGACAGACAGACAGACAGACAGACAGACAACATGAAATTTGCTTTTATAGCCATTGTGTACAATCACAATGCTATGTATCCACCACTGCTGTCTAACTCCAAGAGTGGTCACCCTTAAATAGACGGGCACACCCCCTAAGCGGTGTTTCCCCATTCTTCCTTCCACCAGCCTCTGACAATCACAAATCTGCCTCCTTTCTATAGATTTGCCTATTCTGAATGTTTGACATCAGTGGAATCATGCAACCTGTGACCCTTTGTGACAACTGCTTTCACTAGCATGTTCATGAAGTCCATCCATGTGGTAGCATGTATCATTGCTTCATTTCTCTTTATAACTGAATAGCATTCCATCTGTGGTTACACCACATGTTGCTTATCTGTTTGTGGATGGATGGCTTGTTTCTACTTTTGGCTATAGTGAATAGAGCTTCTGTGAGCATTCATGTCTAAGAATTTGTTTGAACAACTGCATTTATTTCTAAGAGTAGAATTACGGGACCAGATGACAAGTCCAGGTTTAACTTGTTGGGGAGACACTAAACTGCTTTCTACATGGCTACAACAATTGTATTCCCACTAGCAAGGTACAGGAGTTCCATGTTCTCCTCATCCTCACCAGCATTTGTTATTTTTAAAGTGGGTATGAAGTAGTAGAAATTCTTGAACTGTCCCATGATGTCTTCCTTTATGAAAATGTTACCACCTCTTTGATTCCTTCATTCATTCCTTCTTTCCTTCCTTCCTTCCTTCCTTCCTTCCGGGGACTGAACCCGTGGGCATTCTACATACAAGCTACACCCCAAACCCTTTTACTTTGAAACAGGGTCTTACTAAGTTGCTGAGGCTGGCCTGGAACCTGGGAGATCTACCGGTCTCAGCCTCCCAAGTACAGGGGTTATAGGCGTATTCCACCACCTGGCACACATTGATTTCTTAATAAATGACATTTTGTTATTGTCATCATTAATCTATTTATGTATTTATATATATAAATAAATATTTAATGTATAAAAATATTCAGTCCCCAGTACCATCAAGTGAACTATATATAGTTTATTTATATATATATTTATATTTATATATATAAATATATATTGTTTATATATATATTTGTTTATATATTATATATATATTTGTTTATATACACACACACACACACACACACACACACACACATATATATATATATATATATATATATATATATATATATGTTTATTTGATGGTACTGGGGACTGAACCCAGGAGTGCTCCATCACTGAGCAATGTCCGCAGCCCTTTTTTCAAGTTTTGAGACAGGATCTTGCTAAGTTGCCCAGGCTGGCCTTACCTTGCAATCTTCCTGCGTGAGCCTTCCCTGTAACTAGAATTACAGGTGTGTGTCACCCTGCCCAGAACTATTAGCCTTTTTAAAAAACTTCTCCACACTTTTCTTCACAGTTGCCTTCCCAACCCCGCGGTTCTCTTAGGTTCCAGCGTGCTTTGGGCCTGTAGTCTTTCTGCTGACTGCTCTATGCTCAGAAGTAGAGACCAGAGATGCAGCTAGAGCCACAGTGGGATGCTGTGGCCCATCTGCAGATTGAGCCTTCCCGGCCCAATGTTCCATGACTGATTGGTAGGGAGAGTGTATGATTCAGGCTTAGGCAGCTGCCTTCCCCTTTGCATTGGGCCATGCTTCCTAATCTTCACATCGGTGTCTCCCTTGCTGTAGGGTTGGGGCTAAAGTACCTATCTCATAAAGCTGATATGAGATGAGAATGTGCTGAGAAGAGTAGTTAGCACACCTCCAGACATTCGGTGGATGTTACCGTGTGGTGGTAGTATTGGTAGTGATGCCATTGTTATGGTCCCAGTGCTCAAGGGATCAAGAGCTGCTGAGCCCGTGGCTAGACTAAGCAGTTTGGCAGAGTGGAGGCCGATGGTGCTCAGTTGACTTTGAGGATCGGGAGGGAATGTGAGCCCATGAGTTTGCCACAGTAGCACAAGGCAGCTGGCCTTTGTGGAAAGCCTCAGACTGTATTTTCAACCTTTGGCCTCCCGCTGGCTGCAGCTGCCCTGTGCGTCCTTGGAGGAGACCACAGTGCTGGCTGCTGTTGCCGCTGCTCTCCTGGTTTATGTTCCAAAGCCTTTAGCGTGTTGATTGTCCCCAGTATTGCTCTAGCCTTTGGAAAAGAGCTTGTTTTAAAATCTGAGCTAAACACAATTTCAGCAGCGCAGATTCTGTTTTGTTACCTGGGAGAAGTGATGGGCTTTTCCTTTAGTTTTGTTTTTTATAGATTTTTTTGTTGTTAAAATAAATGTACATTAAGCTTATGTATCAGCAAAATCCAGATGCACTTACATTTTATCTACATGTAGCATGTCTACAGACACAAATACCATAGTTTTCAGTAGGTAATGGAAGTCTCACCATTACATCCTTTCTGTCATGAAGATTAGTATGACTCTCTATACACAGCTCTGAATAAATGAATGTATCAGCATGTAGCCTTGAGGAGTCCAATGTAATTTTCATCATGATAAATTGCATAATAAGCAAGAAAATGTTTGCTTATTAATCTATAACAAGATTTAGATTGAAAACGGCCTGGTACATCCATGACACACTTGGTACCGACTGGGGAGGGCTGAGATGGGGGAGCAGCAACGTGTGCAGGGGGTTAAGTGTGCATCTTGCCCTTGTGGTGCCCTGCTGCGTTGCCCCTTTTTGTGCCTGATTTCCTGTGTACACAATAACCGTGCTCAGCTGCCCTGCTTCTGTCTGTGATGTTAAGCTCGCTGTATGAAGAAGCTCTTATGTTAGCTACTGCTTTCTAAATTTCAGTTCAGGTTTATTGAAAAAGAAAAAGAAAAGCATAGGAAATGTTTTCTTCTTTATTCTCATTCTTGTGAGTTTCTGAGGATGGGTTTGGGGGAGGGGCAGCTCGCTCAGGTGTAGTATCCCAGCAGAGTTACTCTCTGCCTCTCTCCCACTTACAGACATCCCTTGTCCTAGCTGACTCCTTAACTGGTTCCCTAAAAAACTTAGATGCTTCAAGGTTAATAGAGTATTTTTCCAGAGTTGATTGCAACTGTGTTGTAGAAATACTTCGAATTTTATATTGAAAATCACAGCCGGGCGTGGTGGCACACGTTTGTAATCCCACTACAGGAGGATTGCAGGTTCACGGCTAGCCTCAGCTACTTAGTGAGGCCCTCCGAAACTTAGTGAGACCCTGTTTCAAAATAAAGAATACAAAATAGGGCTAGGAGTGTAGCTCAGAAGTAGAATGCCCCTGGGTTCCATCCCTAGTACTGCAAAAAAAAAAAAAAAGAAAGAAAATCACAAGATCAGCCAAGCATGGTGGTGCACACTTTTAATCCCAGTACATGGAATCCCAGTACTTGAGACAGGTGGATCGCAGGTTCATAGCCAGCCTCAGCAACTTAATGAGGCCCTCCACAGCTTAGTGAGTTAGACCCTGCTTCAAAAATTAAAAAAAAAAAAAAAAAAAAGCATAGAAAATAGGGCTAAGGGTGTAGTTCAGAGGTAGAATGCCTCTGGGTTCCATCCTATTTCTGGGGGAAAAAAAAATCACAAGATCAACAGTTGTTTTCTAATGTTTTTGGCTCTTTTGCCAAAATTTAAACTGGTTTACTAATTCAGCAAGCATTTTTGGGATAACTGATATGTGAAAGGGACAATGTTAGTTATTCATAGTTATGAAGTAGAATCAAAGATCTTGACTCCAAGTACAGGAAAGATAAGATCTGTCCAAGATAACCATGGTGGTTCAGAGCCTGGTAGATGAATCATAGCTGGGTATCGAGAAGGCCAGAGGGAAGCATTCCATCTTCATTTGGATGAAGGGGGGGAGGGGAAGAACAAGGGCATGCTAAAGGACAGAGGTAGAAAAGCACAGGCATGCCCCAAAGACGGTGACAGCGCCTCAAACAAATGGTGAACGGAAGTAAATATTGTTTTTAACTAATTTGATTCACTAATTCTTTGCTGAACTTAAAACTGAGATGCTCCTATCTAAAACTGATAATTCCTTCCCAGTTTTCTTTGGGGAATAGAATTTGGGTCAGAGAAAATATTACTTTGAGGTTTTACTTTAGAAACGGTTTGTTACAGGGAGTTTTTTTTTCTTTGCTTTTAGCACCTACCACTTACCTAGTGGTACCAGAGATCCTGTGGGTCCAGGATGCAGGAGTTCTCATTAGCATATTTTTGCTACCTGGGATTTCTATGCTGTGCAAGTCACAGATGTGCTTATCTAGTTACACAGAAGCTTGGAAAATAGACATGATTACCCCCATTTTTCACATGAGAAAAAAAAAAAAAAAAGGAATCTGAAAGAGAAGCCATCTCTTGTCCACAGTAACACTATAGTGAAAAATAAAGGGTCTTCCAAGGTCTACCTGACTCCAAAGTCAGTGCTCTCAACTCTGCTCTCTTGCATTCAAACTCTTGGCACCTCCAGAATAAAACCAGCCTCTTCAAAGGACATAGAAGTGGCTAAGTCAGAATTTTCAGTGTCTTTTCAGACTTTTTAATATATTTAACGAAATTGTTTTCACCAAGGATTTCACACCTTCTAAAAACTAAAAACCTTACTTAAATATCAATAAAGTCCTTGAGTGCTTGGACCCTGTAGTATGTGTGCGTTCTTATTTATCCATGACATCTGGCAAGTGATTTGCATGCAGTAAACTCTTCATAAAGTCATAGAATTTTAGAGATGCAAATTTCCCACATTATCTGATCCAATGCCTTCAGTGTGGTCTGAAAAGAAGGTTTGGAGAGATTAAGCAACTTGTCCGAGGTCACCCTTGTATTCTAAGAGCTAAAACTGCCACTCAGGTCTCCCACCTCCCATTTTGCTGCTCTTGAACCCTTTGATTCCCCCATCCTTTATCTGGCAGGTGAATAGAGCTAGAATCCCAGGTAAGGGATCCCTTAAATGAATGAGGATGGGCTGTCCATTCACAATGGATCTTTTAATAGAAAATTGAGGCTGCACATCATTGAAACCATAGGTTGAGCCATTCCCAGCTAATTGTGAGAATATATGTAGTTATTATTATATAAATCCCAAATCTGTTAGATCTGTGTGGTTGTGTACATGTTGGACACAGTAGAGAATGCTAGTTTATAAACACACTGGAAAATCCTTGTGTTCCTGGAAGGCTGGAAGCACGTCTGTCTTTGTTGTGGTCTGTGATTTTGATTCCATCCACCTAGTTCACGGTGCAGGGCCTGCATTGTGAAAGAGAACAGTGGAGCGGTGCAGGCCCAGCTGCTGTGGGGACCGGTTTCTCATTGCACACTGTCACAGCTGAAGGACATTAGTGAATTACAGAAAGTCTGTTGCTTTGAGGGGGTCCTCACAGCTTACCAAACATGAAGGGAGAAACAGAATTACTGGAAACCACATACAGATAAGTGCCGTACATTGGAAAGATTTTTTTGAAATCTATGTAGTTAGAGAAAAGGATTTGACACTTTAACCCAAATCTCAACCATAATTTTAAAATTTGAGAGTGGAAAAAGGAACACATCATACAAATGCTAATTCACCCTAGGATTCTACATATAGACTATTTTTCCTGTTCCTGTGAAATTTATTTGTAATAGAAAATTTACTATCTGAGGAAGCCATTTAAGGTAATCATGTTAGCATAACTCATTCACTGGGACTATATACAGCATGTAGGAAATAGGTCTAAAAGATGGACTTTGGGAGGAGGAAGAATTTCTACATTTAGGAAGTGAGGGCCATGTGTAAGTTATGAAATTAAAGTCCAACTTGACTGAGGAGAATTGAAGATTCCTTATTAAATGAGAACAGACACTGACACATCTGTTTTACCAGGAAGGGGCAGGATGGAGAGTCTACATGTATATAATTAGGTTTTCAAAATAATGTTGGTCATCTTTGTGTTTGATCAGAAGTGTCTTCAATGCCCTGTTACTGTTGACCAAGATTTACAAGCTATTTGATGAAAGTTTAAATGTTTTTCCCTCTGAATATTCCCTTACCTTATTTCTTAATATGTCAGATGGTGAAGTCTGACAATTTTATTGTTTATTTATATATTTATTTATTTATTGTGGTACTTGGGATTGAATCCAGAGCCATTCTATCTCTGAGCTATATCCCTAATCTTCTTTATTTTATTTTATTTTGAAAAAGGGTCTTGCTACTTACCCTGTGCTAGCCTCAAACCTCGAATCCTCCCTTCTCAGCCTCCCAAGTACTGGGATTATTGGCATTCACCACTGCACCCTGACTATTGGACGGTTTTAGGTGGTAACATTTGCCTAAGTGTCCTTGCATGTAACTTATGCTTTTACCATGATGGAGGAGGCCACGGAGCAGGATTAATAAACAGTCACGTGAAGAGTGAGCCCAGCCTAAGTAGACAATTTTCTAATCATGTTTTTTATTTATAATATCTATCATACTGTATGTATACACTAAAATGCTGAGTAAAACATGGAGTCTGTCATGTTTAATTTTTTTAAAATGAAGACTGAAACCAAAGGCCCATCCTATAAGCCTGCAAAACAAATGATCTGATTAAAAGCCATATAAGTGGGATCAGAAGAAAAGAATGAATTCTGTGTTTACACACAAATTCCAGAATCAGGCAGACATTTGCTTCTTTTCTAACCTCTCAGAGTATGATCCTCTTCATTCAGGTACAATCCCACATTAAAATATGCCACACACACAATGTACTCTTGACTTTAAAGATAACTACATGTAGAATTAGACTTTGTCTGTTGGGACTACCAGATCAATTGCTTTGACTTCATTGCCTGGTCAATTCAGTCCAATAACTGGCTTAAGCGATTTTCTTTTCTCCTCCTGAATTTGCCAGCAAACTTCATTGAGTGCATAACTATTGAGCTACCTCTGTGTCTAAGGGCTGTACTAGGCTTTTTTTGGGGGGGGGGGGGTGCACAAAACTAGAAGGCATGCTCCCAATCTGCAAGAGTTTATAATATAAGACAAATTCATAAGGCCTGGCAGAATGGGATTCAGTACTAAGGGCCTTGATTGAATAAATGGGTTTTGTTGTTGTTTTGTTTCAGTAGGTAACTGAGTGCTAGAGTGATTGTAGAATACCATGTGGGGAAGACAAAGATTGATCAGAAAGAAGGGAGGAGAGGATACCAATGGGAAAAGGAGTATAGGAAAAGTATTAGCAAAACCTTGGAGCCTCTGGAGAATGGTGTCAAAAAGAATGAGTGAAAGGGCCTGGGAGTTTGGGATTTTTCAAATCTCAAGCCAGAGAGTTAGGATTTTTCTTAGAAGTGGTAGGAAGCCAGTGGAGGTTATTAAGCAGGGTAACCATGAAATAAAGTTGATGCTTTGGGAATATTCTGATAACGGTGCCCTGCATAGAGGAGAGCCATAGCTTTCTCTTGTTTCCTTCTGCCTTGGCGACCTCGCACCTCTGGCACTCACAGAGTGAGTAGAGCTCTGGTTTCCTCCCACTTTTGCTCTCTGCATGCCTTCAAGGTCCCCGCAGGACCCCGACATCAGAGCGGTAGATCTATTCACAATCTGGAGTCCTGGGCTCAGACTGCCAGAGGCTCATGAAGGAATCGCCCAGATGCACACATTGCTGCCTATGCAAGTTGTTGGGGTTTCCAGCTTCCACTGAACTCGACAGGCAATGTGTTTTTTGTTTTGCTTTATTTTGTGTTACCGGGGATTGAACCCAGGGGCATTCTACCTCTGAGCTACACCCCCAGCCTGGTTTTATTTTTATTTTGAAACAGGGTCGTATTGGGTAGATGAGAGTCTCACTATTGACTGAGGCTGTCTTGGAACCTGGGATCTCCTATCTCAGCCTCCCAAGTGCTGAGATTACAAGCTGCTTTACTCCCTTCCATGATGCCTTACAGCCTCTCTTCCAGACCCTGCCACCCAGCACCAGACTTTACCACTGTTCTTACCAAAAGAAGTTCACCAATTCCCCCAATTCACAAGGTCCTTTGCTGATAGAGGGGAAGGGTGACATGTGGTTAGGCCTTTAATTTGAAGCTAGTGACCTACTCTTCAAAGCCTCATTTTCCTTTCACTTCTGTTTGTGAGAAACATCTTTGGTCAGAAGAAACATCCATTTTGCACATAACCTAGGTACTCACTCACTCACCTCTCTCTCAGTCCCTTTTTCCCCCCTCTCTGTCTCCCCTTCCATTGAACGTTTCTCTTCCATGCAAAAATAACAGAAAAGGGTGAAAGAAAGGACTTGGAACTGGGTGGTAAGTTTGCTATCCTGTTTACAGGAGTAGACCTCTGGTTTCCAGCTTCAAGAGTTCCCAGCAACACACAGCCAGGGAGGGACTGGACTGGTCTGGACTTCAGGAGGGCGCTGTAACTCTTGTTCTACAGAAGCCAGGCTCTATCTCTTAGCACCTCGGACACATCCATGAGGAGGGTAGACAGGCACCTAGAGCTGTGAAGTATACAGCAGGACTAATCCCTTCCTGCCATTACATTTCTCTCGATACAACCCAGCTCTTCTGGCAGCCATATATATGTATGTTTCAATTACAGCCCTCAGCAGTTCACAAGCTCAGATTAGTAATTATTGCCTATCCCATGCCTGTAAAATTATAACCACTCATGAGACTTTTTAATTGGATAAATTTAATCTTTTTGAGGATTTTATGGATCCCAGTTCTGTTTCTTAGTATGGTTTCTCTCCCTTACAGCTTTATATTCATACTAGTTGATAACAGTGCACTTGTATTTTCATTCGAAACACTGTTGATATTGAATAATATAGCTGAAATCCAAGTATTATATCACTAGAAACCTCTCTCAGGAATGTAATTTTGCCATTTATTTGAAGCTGCTAGATTAGCCATGTTACCAGTTCATTAATCCAATTAACCATATTACCCTCATCCCCTTCTTCTCTTTATTTTATCCTAACTGACATTATATTAATCTCCCCTAATCTTCAGGGAATATGTTCCAAGATCCCCAGTGGATCCCTGAAACCATAGATAGTATCAAACCCATTATATTCTATATTTTTCCTATATACACATACCTGTAGTAAAGTTTAATTTATAAATTAGGCACAGTGAGAAATTAAAAACAATAATTAATAATAACAGCAGTTTAACAATATACTCATATAAAAGTTATATGCATGTGATCTCTTAAAATGTCTTAAAATACTATACTCTTCTTGTGGTGATGTGAAATGATACAGTGCCTCTGTGATGAGAAGAAGTGAGGTGAAGGATGCTGGCACTGTGACATATCATTAGGCTACTACCTAAGGATTGCCTAAACACAAACACTGCAATAGAGCAGCAGGCTGATAACCAACATGGCTACTTATGGGTGGGTAGCATATAGTGAATGGATACTCTGGACAAAGGACTGATTCATATCCAGGGCAAGATAGAGCAGGACAGCATGAGATTTCATCATGCTACTCAGAATGGTATGCAATTTGAAACCTATTATTTATGGGATTTTTTCATTTAATATTTTTGGGAAACCTTGGAAAGCAAAATAAGATAAGTGGGGACCACAGTACACTACTGCCATGGCTCTTCATTTAGCTTCGGTGGAACTGATCTCTCATTTGTGAAATGTTTAGGGATATTCTGGGGTAGGTACAAGAGGACATGAAATAGCATAGGCAAGCCTGGTTTCATTCCTAGACCCAGGGTTCTGTGTCCAGTTCTTTTTCCTTTATATCATGCCTTCCAGATGTGGGATGGGATCAATGTTCTTTTTCCCTGGCCAGTTGCTTGTCAGGGATGTTGCTGCTTGGAGAGTCTTTCCCGACTCTAGCCATTCAGTATCATCAACCCCTATTCATCTAAACTGATGGAAGAAAGGAAACATCATAGGAGATATAAACATTTAATTAGCTTTTGAGTGTTTTTGAAACTTGAACTAAAATATGGACATGTAATACAATTTTTATAATAATTATAAAGCAGTCCAGTCCTGGCACTACTCACATAGTAAACATTTCCTTCGCTGAATTTTCAATAGTAAAGTTTAATACAAAATAGGACTGACTGCCTATCCCAGTGACCACCTCATTCCAGCTCCTGCTGGGACCCCAGGACTGGGGGCTTTTCTGGAGTGTTGAGGAAACTGCAGCCAGTGCATTCTATTTGTTTATTGTTCAATATGTATTTGTTCCCTCAACTCACATTTTTCTTTCTATTGGTAAACATCAAAGAAAGATCTTCATGTTCCTTTCATGTTCCTGCTTTGTATCTACAATTTGAGGAGAAAAAAAGTATTTAAGCAGTATAACAGTTACAAAAAGTTTATGGAAGCAGAATATTCTATAAGCAGTTTACCTCTTTTAATGATGATGAGAATGTCTATGTCATACATATTTATTTTCAACTAAACATTAAAATAATGATTCTTAGGTCAATTATAGATACCCATAAGCCCTCTGAGAATTTTTCATAAACATCATCCAGTTTACCCATGAAACACATAGACTTATTTAATTGGAGTAGGATGAATCTTAATGTGTCCTCATATCCGTATTTAAATATAAAAATTATTGAACTAGGGAAACTATAACTGAACCCATACTGAGTATAAAACTCCTTGTATGTAGTTGAAATGCAGGTCACATGCCACATTTTAATTAGAAGTCTTAATACTTTTCATGGTGGTTTATATGTAATATAAAGTAAGCCTGGAAATAAGACCTGTCATTTTTATGTGTCAGAGGTGGGGAATTAATACAGTGTCCCTATCCTGTTAGGACCCTTATATTCTCACATTCGGGAAGATTTATTTCATGGTGTCCATAGTCCTAGAAATAGCCTGGACAGTGTCATGCCATCTGATCTTTATATAAATTGAATTAGTATCAGTTAATTTAATTTTCACATCACTACTAAATGACTATCAGCAGAGTGTGCCGATTAGTAGATTGGTTTTGCAAAGTAACAAGTGTGGGGTAAACTAGCAGTACTGATGATATTTCAAAGTCAAAAATAATATATAAACAAAGAGTAACTTTGTCATGTGCAGTCCTTTTGATAACTTTACAGGCAGGAATGAGTTTTGTTTTGTTTTATACATACAGCCTTAAATATAGTCTTTTAATGTGGCATTGTAAACAAGTTATTACCTTTAACTTTTTTTAGGACAAAATTTGAAAATACCCAGTATGATATTCATTCTTGCTTCTTTCTGAGCTTTGGAATATGTATTCAGAACTAGTTCTTGATAATTTGTTAACAAGGCGTTTTTAACACTTTGGACAGATGCACATACTGTTTTCAATCTTCACGGTTAATTATTCGATTTTGTATTTGATGCCAGAACACCCTGACTCCTAATCACTGCTCATTGTTGCAAGTCCATTATATTCTAACTGTTTGAGTGCTCCCATTGACCTTGAACTGACATTATAAGCTGTGTCTAATCTTTTCAGTCTATATTTCTAATGCTTCTTTTCTTTTTCCCTTTTTTTCTGATCCTGCTTAGCATCACAATGGGGCTACCTCTGAGCCCAGCCGCCGACTCCGCCCGCTCCGCCCGGCATGCCCTGTCGCTCATTGCCACGGCCAGACCACCCGCCTTCATCACCACCATAGCCAAAGAGGTGAGCCGACTCCTCCGTGTGCCCCGTCTTCTCCTGGAGAGGAATTATTTGCTCCTGGAAACCGAGGGTCTGTACCTACAAAGTGTTCTTCCAGCTTGTGCTGCAACACAGCAAGTTAATAATTTAATGCTGACACGATCACAGAGGGTCTGTGTATGCATCTGGATTCCATAGCTTCTGCTTTTGTATGCATTTCTGTTCTCAGAGCTAATTCACTTGTAAATATTTGACCATAGTTTTTCACTCTGAAATACAGCAGGCTAATGTATAAAACCTATGGAAGGTATTCACCTTCTTCAAGTGTAAGTACCTACTTGTAATCACACCTAAACTTCTTATTTAGCGCAGGTTCTCCAACTGTAAACAAAAAATGTAAGTCATAAACTTGCTAATTGTTTTTCCTATTACATGTCACAGATAAAGACTTGAATGCCAATTGATTCCCACATTCTTAGTGTTCTAACTAATTGCCCACATCTAACTGAAAAACTAGTAAGGAACAATGAACCAATTATAGGATCTTTCCTATAGGTCTTAGTAGTGAGAGAGGAAGGAAAGGACGATAAGCTCCTAAATTTTTTTTAAAGGTTTGTTCCATTTCAGCATGAATAATGTGCAGACTCAGTGTCCATAGGGTATAGGCTTTGTCTGAGTTGTTTTTCCTGTAGCTATGATGAATTTTTAAAATACTAAATAAATACCTCTGAGTCTACACTGATAACCCGAAACCTATTGGGCTTATGTCTGCCCCGAGCCATCCTTAATAGGCATGTTGTAAATATTTGTGATGTGGAGGGAGGAAAAAAGATCCTAACAGCAATTTGTATAGGCGATTATGAGGCTGTAGAAACTTGAACTCACATTTTAAGAAATATATGGACTGGAAGTTTTTCTTTTCATTTTATTTTTGCGGTACTGGGATGGAACCCAGAGACATTCTACCTTCAAGCTACTCTCTACCCCTTTTAACTTTTTATTTTGAAACGAGGTCTTGCTAAGTTGCTGAGACTGGCCTTGAACCTGAGATCCTCCTGTTTCAACCTCCCAAGTACTGGACTGGAAGTGTTTTTCTAAAAACACTTAGTGTTAGCCAGGCATTGTGACACACACCTATAATTCCCTTGGGAGGCTGAGACAGGAGGATCACAGGTTCGAGGACAACCTCAGCAAGCAGCAAGACTCTCTTCAACTTAGCGAGACCCTGTTTTCAAATAAGAAATAAAATTGGGCTAGGGGTATAACTCAAAGGTAGAATGCCTCTGGGTTCCATCCCCAGTGACACACACACACACACCAAAAAACACACACACACACAAAAAAATAAAAAATAAAAATAAAAACACGTAGTATTATAGTAAGGTTCTACTTTATTTAAATTATACATATGTATATATTATATAATTGGAACAAAATGTATGTAATATGTGTATGAATAAGCCATTTTATTAGTTACAGTAATTCTTTACCAGGATTTCACTTTCATGAAATACAGACAGGTAGTAATTGATTACACTGAATAAGTCTTACTTTTGCCTGACAGGTCCTTAATATTAACTGGGAATTTGAACTTAATTTGCACCATTTACTTGAGTATTTTTAAATCAACCATTAGAATACCCATGCCGTGGATTCATTCTACTCCCACTTTTGGTTGGAAAGATTTTTTTAGCTATTTTAATATAACAGTCAATATTTACTACCCTTTAATACAAGTTTTCCACTTCATCTTTTAATGTCAGATCATTAAGTACAATGCTAGCGTACTTCTCACTATTATTACTGTTCTCTGCCTCATGCTCATTGCTCCATGGCTGACTCAGGGCTAGTCCAGGGCCTATCAATGTTTTGTGTCCTCTGGACTATAAAACTTACAATTTGGATTGGAAAAATCACACTGGGTTTGTATTACTTGCCATGGTCGTTATTTCTGAAGGGATGCTCATTTGGATTTCCCAGCTTGATTATAAAGTACTTACTCTAGAGGGTGGGAGGCAGGAAGTGCTTGAGTATCATTTACCATTATTACTTGAGATCAGGGATCATCTCTTACACTTCTAAGTATCTCCTATTTTATGTTCTTTAGTATAAATTGTTCCTGAATTCATAAAGCTTGTCTTTTTTTTTTAATGTCATGGTAAGATTGTTCTCATATAATACCCAGAATCATACAGAATTTTATTATTGTACTCAGTACTTTTTTTCTATCGAAAGTATTTCCTGACCCACCATGGTAGTGCTTTTTTTTTGAGGACAAACTATTCAACTGTTTATCATACATAAGACCTCATGACTATAATACAAAGGGAGATTCTTTTTTCATTTAACTTTATAATATACACAACAAGTCAGGACTAGATCTTACAATCTGAATACGGGTATTTAACCTTTTCCATGCTGATGTTATGTTTACAATGCATAAAAATATTGTAACCAAACTGTGTAGTAAAGCACACAAAATTGGACTGTAACATAACATAGTATGCAGAAGTATTGGATTTTTCAATTTCTTTATGTAAATATTGATTTAAAAAACTGGTTTAGAGCCGGGAGTGGTGGTGCA
This sequence comes from Graphiurus murinus, assembly GCA_004027655.1. Taxonomy (NCBI): domain Eukaryota; kingdom Metazoa; phylum Chordata; class Mammalia; order Rodentia; family Gliridae; genus Graphiurus; species Graphiurus murinus. The sequence goes on from PVLC010003185.1 coordinate 26,630, forward strand.
CACTTATAATCCCAGTACTTGGGAGGCTGAGATATGAGGGTTGGGGGTTCACAGCCAGCCTCAGCAACCTGTGAGGCCCTCTGCAGCTTAGTGAAGTCCTGTTTCAAAGTGAAGAATAAAAAATTGGGCTGAGGGTGGAGCTCAGAGGTAGAATGCCTCTGGGTTCAATCCCCAGTAACACCCCCCCCCCAAAAAAAAACTGCTTTAGTTTTTTTTGTTTTGCTTTTTGTTTGTTTGTTTGTTGGTGCTTGCTAAGATGTGGCAACCAGCACAGAAAAAAATGACCTGACCCATATAGTGTGTTAACCTTATATTCCTTATTCCCAAAGAGCAGTAACTACTGAATTCTTTTTGCTATTGCTATACTCAAGATGATATCCTTTTATTCACTGCAAACCTTTATGAACTACCAAATTTAAAAAAAAAAACATCCACAGGCTTGACATTTAATTACAAAATAAATATAGATTTCCTGATTAACAACAACAAAAAATTTTTGTGGTTCATATAAAAACAGGTATTTCCAAGTTTCTATTCACATTTACATAGTTTTCAGCCCTGCCCACCCAACTTCTATCACTGTCTACATACCTACATGGTTTGCTTCTGTTGACTCTTGTCTTTCCCGTCTATAAATATCCGTAAGTGAAAAATAAGCCAGTGTTTGGATGTGTGAATCCTATTAAGGGGCCACCATCTCTACAACATGGGAATATTTTTACAGGTACACAGACATACAGCTCTTGCAGCTAATACCCAGTCGCAGCAGAATATACATACAACAGCCCTTGCACGAGCCAAAGGGGAGATTCTGAGAGTCATTGAGATTCTTATTGAGAAGATGCCTACAGATGTTGTGGATCTTCTTGTGGAGGTAAGACAATCCTGTTTTAAATGATACGACACCCTGAATTAAATATTCCAGTGTGCTAATATAAGTCAGTACCATTATTTCCAGAATCTCTTAAAGAGACAGAGGAGAGGGAGGGAGGGAGGAAGAGAGAGAGAGACAGAGAGAGAGACAGAGAGAGACAGAGATAACTAAAGTTATCTTTTGTGCCATTTCTGGAAGGCTTAATTAAATTTCCTCAAAAATCAAAATGATTACTCTGCCTTTTCACCATTCACATGAAATTGGTCTGTTTTAGAGCATTTCTTAAAGAGTATCGTCTTCTTGACTATTTTCATTATTTATAAAACAAGTTATAGAATGTGCTTGAATAAAAGCTATCTATCCTGTAAATAAGCATGAATTGACTTCGAAGTAAGCAAGTGTTATCTCTTTATATTACTGCATGGTCTATACATTTTTTTGACAAGTAAGCCAAAGAACAGCCTGTAGTATATTCATGCTTAAAATTGCTTATGTTTTTTTAAAGTAAATACTAAAATCAAATTATCTATTTTTTTTAAATCAGTGTATTGTAATTTTGCATCATAATGAAGTTCAGGGTGTTAGATACATACATGCATGCAGCACTTATAACTATCTAGAATTTTTATGGGCAAATAAAGCCTAATGTAATCATTTACAGTTTAGAAAATTAAGCATTTGAAAAATTAATTTTGAGTTTGTGTTTTTTCCTTCACAGGTGATGGACATCATCATGTACTGCCTTGAAGGGTCTTTAGTCAAAAAGAAAGGTCTTCAGGAATGTTTTCCAGCTATCTGCAGGTAAGGAAGCCTTTAATAGCATGCAAAATAAATAATATTCAGTAGCAAATAATTTTAACAGACTGTTTAGTGAGATTAATTGTACTTTTGCCCAATTAGAAAGCCAATTATTGATTAATTAATATCTACTTACTCTCTAAAGTGTTTTAGGCAAAAAAATACAAATATAGTAGCACCAGCTATTTGAAATGAGGTCATGAAGATATTTTGCTCACAACTTAAAAAATGAGTATAAGAGATAGTACCCACTGAATATGTCTATATTCATACAGCCATAACTCAACTTCATATTTCCATTAAAAATGGAGTCAGGAAGCTTCTGACTGAAGGAAGAAGATGTACTTTCAGCCAACAGAAATCTTTATGTCATCTTTTCACTGGCAAATTTTATTTTTAATATAATGGCCAATATTTACATTATATCCTATTAAGTATAGGTGTCCTCCCTGGGAGAAAACAGGAAAAGAAACCAAGAAAAGTTAAAACATTTATAAACACTATTAAATATGTTACATATAAATATAAAAATTGTATGTATTTTGTATAGCATATAATTGTTATGAAATGAAGATTGTTTTAGTGTCAAAATATAGTAACATTCTGGTTTTTTTTATTTTGATTCTCAAAATGTTTGTATTTTGAGGCATATTTTGTCAAAGTTTTTTTTTTTTTTTACCTCTACAAAGCCAGTAGAAACAGTATTTAAACCTATTGAAGATAATTGTTTTTATAGAAAACAAAATAACCAGTGACTCATAGTTGTAGAATATTTTCTTTTTTGACAAGTTCGATGATATCCTTACTTATTTTTGCTAGTCTCTATAAGGACATTATAAAGTTTTATTGCAGACGATAAATTTTTGAGAATAGCAGCATTATATTGTGCCACTTTTTGTCTTGTGTATTTCCAAGGTATTTCAGCAAGCATTTGCTAAGTTGATTGTACTCTATGAACCTTCCTGTGCCTTTTTTTGTATTTGCAATAGGCCTTTATATCTTAGGCTTTTAATTTTGCAGCTTCTGACTTAAACCACCTTAAAGATAAACCACAAACACAGATTGTTTTTTAAATGGCTATGTTGCAGCATGCATGTGTATGGATTTATCTTTTCTTGTGATATAGCTTAGGCACATTAAAGTACGGTAAATTTTTAGTGTTGTGTCACATAAATTCTGTATTTTGTTCTTGTTAAAAATTATACATGTTAAATATTTTGTACAATTAATTAATTTTAAGGATGCATGTAGGTCTGGGATATAGTTCAGAGATAGAGCACTTATCTAGCATACATGCTGCCCTGGGTTTAGTCCTTAGTGCTACAACAAAAAACTAGGATCATGCTGCCAAGTACAGTAGCACACACCTGTAATCCTAGTACTTGGGAGGCTGAGACGGGGATTACAGGTTCAAGGCCAGCCTCAGCAACTTAGCGAGACCCTGTTTCAAAATTTTAGAATAAATAAATAAAAAGGGCCTGTGATGTAACTCAAAGGCAGAATGCCCCTAGGTTCAATCCCTAATGAAAGAAAAAAAAAATGCATGTAGCTTTGTTTTCCCAGTTGACTGTTCTCTAAAGAAAGGTCTAAGTGAGCTGTACATTCATCTGTCACTTAGTGGAAGTGGGCGATGAGGAAGCAATTGTATTACACCGGCTCATCTCACTGCATCGTAACAGAGTGTTCCTGTGTAAATTGCCCAGTGTGGAAGGGCTGGTTCTTTCCCCTTCCCAGGAAATCCGCCTCCTCCGCCAGCAGCATCCATTCCTTAAGTCGCCCTCTGCTGCTAAGTACCCACTTCTGTTTGCTGCTGCGTGACTGTGGAAGAGGAAGGATTCTGCTTGAATGCTGAAGAACATGTGTCTAAACTGAATGCTACGTGTACATTAGCTTTTCTGATTTAGCAGAGAGCAATTGTGTTTTGTTTATTAATTTAATAACATTTATGGAATCCCTACTGTGTGTCAAGTACTAGCGAGGCCCTGGGGAAGCAGTGATGAATACGGTGATATCTTCAAGGCGCACAGGGTCGAATAGGGAGGTAATTACACAGACAGATGATTTGGGGTTCCGTGTTATGGGCTGGAGCAGAATATATACCAGAGACTGTGTGAGGCAATAAATGGAGTGCTTAACCCGGCATATGGGAATCTGAGAAAGTTTCAGAGAGAAGGCAGACGAATAATAATGTCTGTGAAAAATGCTTTAATAAAAGCGCCTTCCGAGTGGAGAAAGGGATTTGTCCTCTGAGGGAATTGGGGTGGTGGTTCGGGTAGGACTGTGGTGGGTTCTGGAAAAGCTGCTCAGAAGTTGATGAGGGAGCTCTGCAGTAAGTAGGTGTGTGTCATCTTGAATGCAGACAGAACCAGACCAGCAAATGTTCAGAGGCAGAGAAGTGTGCACTGAGCTTGGGAAATGCTGTGTAGTCGGGTGGCTGGAATGCAGGTTGAAGAGTCTAGCATAGTACCTGAGTATCAGGCTTCAAATTCCTTTTTTGCTTTTCTTTTCTTTTGCGGGGGCAGAGGGGCACAGGGATGTTCTACCTCTGAACTACATCCCAGCTCTATTTCACTTTTTATTTTGAAATAGGGTCTCACCCTATTCAAAGTTATATAAGTTATATAAGTTGCCGAGGGCCTTGCTAACTTGTTGAGGCTGTCCTCAAACCTACAATCCCTGTCTCAGCCTCCCAAGTACTTAAATTATAGGCGTGCGCCACCACCTCTTACTCAGGTTTTGAATTTTGTACAAAGCAGCTTGTCTGTTATTTGACAGGCAATGGTGAGTCAGAAAAGTTTAAACAAAAACATGTGATCCTTTTACCAGAACATAAAAAAAACAGGACATAGTTGTTAAGGCATAATATTATGAAACATCAGATTTACGACAAGCAGTTGTTACATTATTAGATATTATGAAGGCTAAGAAGATATTAGCCACACAGACCCATTTATTCAAGAGTCACCCGTGATAAACATGGAAGGATGATGCATTGTTAAGCTTGTAGTTCATGCTAAATGTTAGTTGAAATCAACAACAAATTGCAGGTGACTTCAAAGAACCCCAAGATTGGACAGGATCCCAAACGTTTTATAGGTTGATAACATTCTGCCTATTTGTTGATTTTTACTGGGTTAATGAGTTAACAACAATAGAGATAGCATATCACTAGAAATTAAAATTATTTTGTTGCTGGGCATGGTGGCACACGCTTGTAATCTCAGTACTTGAGAGGCTGAGACAGGAGGATCGCAGAATCTCAGCTACTTAGTGAGGCTCTTAGCAACTTAGTGAGACCCTGCTTCAAAATAAAGAATATAATAAGGCTGAGGGTGTCTCTTGGAGGTAAAATGCCCCTGGATTCAACCCCTAGGACCACTAAATAAATAAATAAATAAATAAATAAATAAATAAATAAATAAATAAATAAAATTATTTTGTTGAATATTTGCCATGTCTATACAATTTTCCAGGATCCTTATAGTCCTTATAAGCCCTCTACTTATAAATACCAATCACTAAATATGAAACTCTAGTTGAAGTCAACAGCATGTCTATCTGTAGACAGTCATGTGATGTTTGATTCTAAAACTTCAGTATAGTTTTATATTTTCCCCCTCTTTTCTTCCTTTTACCCTTTTGTAAAGATGCTAAGGGTTTTATCTTAGGCTAGTTTCTGTAATGTTCCTATATGTGATATTCAGTTGCTGTGTTTAATAGATCAAAAAAAGGTGTGAAACTTCTTTTAGTGTTCTTTTTAAATAAGATGGTATGCCGGGCGTGGTGGCACACTCTTGTAATTCCTGTACTTGGGAGGCTGAGACAGGAGGATCACGTGTTCATGGCCAGTCTCAGCTACTTAGCAAAGCCCTCCTCAACTTAGTGAGACCTTGTTTCAAAATAAAGAATTAATAAGGGAGGGTGGGGACTGGGATGTAACTCAGAAGTAGAATGCCCCTGGGTTTAATCCCTAGTACCACTAAATAAATAAATAAACAAACAAACAAGAAAGGTGTATTTGTGGAAACAGCTTGCGAAATGCTTGTGACTTGTATATTCAGAGAATGTTAACCTTAATAATAATGGATCTCTCTACCTTCATAATAATATAAAAACCCCAAATGTCAACAAAAATTAGTTAATATATATGCCAAAGTATTTTATATGTATAAAAATTATAAGATGACATTATCTAAATGTAAGAAAAACTAAGGACCTGTTTTCCTCTGCTCTCAAACCGCAATCAAGACAGGAGATTTCTGTGACCCTACAAGGTATGGGGATTTCTTCCCACCCATAAGCAAGCAATTCTACTGTACCCCCCAGTTGAGTGTCCCCTCATTCAATCCCATTCTGAAACTATGTACCTGAGTTAGCATTTGATCCAGAGGTTGTTGGCTCAGTCCTTTAAACATGCCATTCCATGAGTCTCTTTAATTTGCTCAAGCAACTCATAGATCTCAGAGAAAAACTTAGGTTTCCCTGTTTATCACCAAGAATATATATGAATTGAAATATATATGAACTGATCTTTATATACATTTGGGGTTTTCGCATTATTAAGGTAGAGAGAGCCACAGGAAAGTAACATCCTGCGAAGTTACAAATCACAGAGGATCCAGATGAGAGTTGCACTGGGTGAGGCATGGGAGCAGGGCGGGGGAGCCTCTGTTCCCTCTCTGGCGCTCACCCTCCAGGAACTTCCTTTGGGGTTCTATAGAGATTTCATTACATAGGCGTGCTTGCTGATAGAATGGGTGGTGAAGCCCAGCCAGGTCTGTCGGTTCAGATTCTTCCTGACCCTCTGTGCGACGATCCTTCTTTGTGGGCATGGGGCAAGACCCCTCTGGAATGAGGAGGATCGTATGAGCTACTGTCGGAGAAGGGTACATCAGAGAATTCCTTTAAGTCTGGCTCCAAGATAGAAAGGAGGGGGAAGATTAGAATATTCAAGACCCACTTTGGGAGGGAGTTATGAGGAACCATGCAATAGACTGAAACAAACAGACAAATATCATAATCTCACTTTCATATCTGTAAGAAATTATTAAATCTTAATAATTTTAGTCAATGTTACAAATGTGATCTTCACAACTGAAGCTGTATTCATTCAAGTAGGAACTGAAGTCATTGAATATTTAAAACTAGAATGTAAATAAACTCTATATCTAAGTCCCAAGGAAAATAGCGTCATAGAATGGTAAATAATCCTGAGTATGGTTTATTTATCTTCTTTATTTTTTTCATCTTGACCAATGGGTTTTGGTTCTGATATGCGACTGGTTTTGTAGTTTCAGGTTCAAGATTTGAAAACTGAAATGGGTTACTTTCTCTATGATTTTCTTTATTTTGAGTTAATTCCCAGATTTCTATTTTATTGTTATTATAAAAATCTAGTTTATTAATGATTGTATAATGAATTCTATAGAATTTAATGGGTGATACATTCATTCATCCAATTATATTGTTAATTCCATTTCTTTGTTCTTTGACATATTTAGCAAAATGTATTTAAAATATAAGCTACAAGATGTTAATTAGCTGAAAGAAAGAAGGTTTGATACAAAAAGTTTAGTTTATAAAATTTTGTTCACATTTTAGCTTTTCTATCAATTGTTAACACTTCTTATAATATCTCCTGCTTGAATGTAAAAATGGATTAGAACACATGCCAGGAAAATGTGACAGACATTCTTTCTCTATCACTTGCCAAAATTCACTTGCTGACATTAAAACATACGATTATAGCAATGCATGATTAATAAAATATGATCATCTTTTTCATTTATATAACACTTTTCTAAGTGTTTCAAAACCATTAATTCTCAAAGTTTTTAAAAAGGGCATTTTATAAATTTAAAATTGGAGAATTAGATTGTGATATATATTAGTCAAGTAATTAATAAAGCTCCAAGATAAAAACCCAAACCTTCTTATTAAGATTCCATTGCTTTTGCTACTACCTTTTAATCTGTATGTACATATGTATGTATCTCTCTATCCATTTATGCACACATATGTACACATGTGAACATACATGCAATATCCACTTAGCTTCTTCCATAAAAGACTTTAAGCAGCTTTGAATGTTAATATAAGGTGTAATTATAGTGAGGAAATAAGAGTAGGCTTAAAAGGCTAGGCCGGGGTGAGATTAGGAGGTCTGTGTATTTATTTGCCAAGGTTGAACCCCTAAATTTGTCTCTAAACTTACTAGGAGTCAGTGTACAAAGCAGGACAGCCCCGAGTCATGCAGTTGATATGATATTAATAGGACAGTTGCTCAAGAGAGGCATACCTTTTATAGAATTAAGATCAACATGAAAGTGTAGATTCTCATAAAGAAGACATAAAATATGCATAATTAATAGGTTAGGCAGTTGTAGAGATTCTACAATTCTCAAGAACATGCTTGGAGGAATTAGATACGAAACTAAGTTCATTCTGTGCCTCTTATTTGATAAGCTGAGGACACAGATAGGCGGTGAAACTTTACATGATGAGAATTCGCTCCCTATTAGGTGCTGTGGGGAATAATCATCTTGAAGCTTTGTTCCAGACTGCATTCAAGATAATTCCCTAATCCCTACTCCTAGGCTCCACCTGAGAACCGGGACATCAGACTATGGTGAAGCCTGGGAGGCTGCTTTTAGGAGCTTCTCTGGTTTCTCACATCCACTAAAGTATGAAAACAAGTGCTCTAGAGATCCAAAATCTAGATAAACAAAACTCGAGCCATTGTTCTGTGTGGCCATGTCCTGTTATATCATACTTTAGATTCTTAATTCTTTTTCATTTATATATTGAATAAACTCCTAACCTCTCAGGAAATAGCTGAAGACTCTTCTTCAGCTCATGTGTTCCAGTGAGGCAGGGCTGGTTTTTAAGACTTGCCCTAGCCGGGTGTGGTGGTGCACACCTGTGATCCCAGTACTTGGGACGCTGAGACAGGAGGATTGCAGGTTTGAGGACAGCCTTAGCAAGTAGCGAGACTGACTTGCCCTTAGACAGTACCACAGAATGCCTGCCGGGACTTTAAAATATATATGGTCTATTTATTCCTCTAAGTATTCTAGTCTTCATGCCTCCATGAAATGAAAGCACCCGAGAGCTATGCGTCTGGACCAGGGGCCTGGTCTCCTCCAGAGTTACTGCCCTACGTTCTTGTTCAGATTACGCCTGCAGTTTGCACGGAGGAACCTTCCAGAAGAGCATAAGAAAATGGCCACGCAAGGTCAAGGCTGCCAGGCTCACATCATTTACTACAGGGTTTTCTGGCCTATGGAGACACCAAGCATTTCTTTTAAATCTGGTTAACAACCTTTTTTTGTTTATTTTGTCCCAAGGAACCTTGAATATATATATATATTTGTTGTTGTTGTTGTTTATTTTCCATATAATTCGTAGTAATTTTTAAATTTTGCTCAAGCTATTAGGCATCTCAAAGCCAAATTCTCTGTTTAATTTCAGTAAATTATGGCTTACATCTACCACACTCTACCTCATCATAACACCCTAATTCTTATCTTCTTTTTCTATCTTTTTACCATATTATAATCCTTAAGCTCCCATAAGTCCTTTATGTGATGTATGTATATATATGTATATAAATATATATGCATATGAAATATACATAGTTTTAATTTATTTCAAAAAGCTTGGAAGCAAATATCATCATTCTAAGCATAATAGCAGTTAATGGTTTTTTTCTAAAAATAAAGACTTCCTTTTAGTAACTGAAAAACCCTAGATCTTCTTGCAGTAGTTTATGTAGCTGTTGATATTCTTCTATAATATATCTAGTAAAAGATATGATAATATTAACTACTGCATAAACATCATAGTCATAGACTTAAATATTTCCTAGTAATTCACATTTTAGACCCACAAGTATTAATAATAATACAAGGGCATCTATTAATATATAAGAAGATTCCTTAGATTTTACCGCCCTTGAGAGAATATAGTGTTCACATCCTTCAAAACTGAGTTATACAAAATAGTTTCACTGTCAGATTTTTCAGCACTATCACAAATATACTGTGTTATTATATAGGAATTAAACTGCATCCTTTTTAGAACACAGATATATTAATAAGATTGTTGCAACGCTGAGTACATTTTACATTTATGAAAAAGCAGAGTAAGAAGTTCAATAAGGTAGCATTTAAGAAATCACTTCCCGTCGATTCTTTGCATCACATTGGCCTTTGCTTTCCCTTCGTCAGCCTCCCATGTGCTCCTCAAAGGGCATCATCCCACACTCTACATACTTACTCTTAGAGGCAGAATGTCTGAGGGTTGTGAGCAATATCTTTAATTTGGAATATAAATATGACAGCATCCTCAGTTAAAAATGCCCTAGACACTAAGACAGTAGAAATCTTTCCAATGTTTGAAAGATAATCACCAAAGTTTTATCCAAATTCGTGTTAAAATTTGGTTACAAGTGGCTGTGTTTCTGAGTCCCCTTGCAAAGCCCCTCACATGGTAGACCAGTGAACACCAAGCGTGCCATGCTTGACTCAATCTGATTATTTATTCTTCTTTTGGTCGCTGTATCAACACCAATTCACCTTGTACTACTCTTTTTGATGCAGTACCATAAAATATGGAAGTGTAGAGGGGGCTGTATTTTTGGTATATTTGGTGCAAGTATTACTGAACTAAGAGAAAAGCACTTGTGTGCTATTCACACGTTCCAAAAGGAATGCTTGCTGTTCATCTTACAAATATATTCTTTACTAATGTCAGAATATAGAAACTTAAACTCTCATAAGCTTCTATCAAAGCTTAGTGATAAGTAAAGGTAGGGCCTGGAGTATTGCTCAGTGGTAGAGTACATGCTTAGCATGTACAAGGCCCTGGGTTTGATTTCCAGCACAGAAAGATATAAAGGAAGGGAGAGAGGGAGAAAGGAAAGGAACGGAGAGGCGAGGGGAGGGCAGGAAAGGAAAGGAAAGTAGGAAGGACATAATTAAAATGTTGGGTTTTTTTTTTTAAGTTTAAGGCTATTTTATTATATTCTCAAGGACTGGTTAGTGGCATAATGCACAACCGAAAAAGGAATAGGGATTTTTTTTTTTTCAGTGAATTATAAATTGATGGGAAAATATTATTATATTTAGGAATGCCCATATATGTGCTTTTATGGTCACTTAGAACTGCACAATCATGCACATTATAAGTAGTTTGAGGAAAGGGGCTTTTGCCTTCATTTCTTTTTTAGTGCCCGTTAGCAAACTACTTATTAGATGGCTCCACCTGGCAAAAACTATTTAGAAGTCAAGATAAGTCCTTATTTCATGCACTTGTATTGTTTTAGGTTGAGGCAATTTCTTTGATGTATAACTTAAAGTGATTTAATTTTATGCTTTTTAAAGACTTGTCAAATAAATTCATGGGTTCAAAAGAAATCATCAAAAAAAGAAAAAGAAAAAAAAAAAGGAAAGAAATCCTTTGTTGGGCTCTGTCCCAATTTTTAGTTTAGAAAATACGAGCACTCGATATAGGCACTCAATAACACTGGTTGAGTGATGATACCGGCCATTTGACTTTGTGTGTTTAGTCCTTAATTTCATTGTAATAAATGGCACCAGTTATTTCACGGAAGCAGTGACCTTGCTGCATTATTTTTTATAGAATTACAAGTTGTAAAATTTGGGATCTGGAAAGGCCCTTCTGTAATGAATTGCCTACTCCTGTCATTCTTTTTACAAATTGGCAAACGAAGAGCTTTTTTTGAGCTAACAGTCAGACCAAAGTGAAGCCTGGCTCTGCTGAGCAGATCTTACACTTTAGGTGTATTCTGCTTGGAGAGATGGTCACTGCTGCATAGGTACACACACACAAAAAAAATATGTCTCTCTTCCTATTACAAGGTGGAAAATAAAGGTACAGCTTTAACCTGGTGTTAAACTATTGTGATCTTAAAAGCATACCATTTGTGGTACACCTAGACAAGGGAATATTATTCAGCTTTGTAAAGAAGTAAACTGTCAGGCCACGAAAAGAAATGGAGATACTTTATGTATATCACTAAGTGAAGTTCTGTGACATTCTGAAAAAGACAAAAATATGAAGTCAGTAAAAAGATCAGTGGTTTCCAGGGGCAATGAGAAGAGAGGACTTTTATGGCAGTGAAACTCTTCTATACATGGGATGTATAACACCAAGAGTGGATCCTAATATGAACTTTAGGCTTTTTCAAAATTTTTGGTGCTGGGGATTGAACCCAGGGCTCCATGCATGCTAGCCACATGCTCCTCTAATGAGCTACATCCGCAGACCCCTAGCTATGGACATGGGCTTGGAGCGGTAATGATGTGTCAGTGCAGGTTCACTGTTACAGAGGCAGCACTCCCATGCTGTATGTTGATAGTGTGACAGAGAGGCTGTGGGTATGTGGAGTCAGGGGTGGTCATAGGATCCTTCTCTCCTTTCTGCTCAGTTTTACTATGAGCCTAAAACTGCTCTAGAAAATGAAGTGCATTTTGTAAAAAAGCATATCATCCATTCAGTACACGGCGTCACGAGCTCAGTATGAATTTCAGTAACATTTAATGTTGATCGTTGTTTAGTTTTTATTTGGAGGGAATCTGTGTGTCATTCTTAGTCACTAAATGAGAAAATTTAACTAATTGCTCAATCCATTATGGATTATAACATCCAGTTATTTCAAATCAGCACTAGATGCTGTTCATTTTTAGAATTGAAAATTAATGTGAAAAAATATTTTGATTAATGGCTAATCTTGGTACCCAATTCCAGAATGAGAAAAAAAAAAAATATCACTCCAGAAATAGGAATCAAAAACATGGAGTTCAAGGAATTTAACAAAGTAAAACAATTTTTAAATGCTTCTGTGACCTTCCTTTAAAATTCCTGAAAGTCTTAGAATTTATTTATTCATTCATTTGTTTAGCAGACATTAATGTGCCTCTTTTCTGTGTGCCTTGCTGGGCTAGCTCAGGCTTCCCAGCCATATCAGACTGTAGTGCGCTCCCTGTTAACATGGACCTTCAATTAGGCTTTGCAGGGACAGGGAGGTAAAAATCAGTAATGTGTCCCAGGCACTAGGATAAAAGGGTGCCCCAGATAGGAGAGTCCTAGATGCCAAGCTGGAATGACCGAGGAGGAAGCTGGTGATTATACCAAGAAGGGGAAAAGGAGAGTTGGTGATGGTTTGGCTGAGTTTTTCAACATAAGGACAGTAGATGTTTATCAGCCACAAATCCTTCTGACTTGAAAAACTGTGCTAATTTCCATAGCAAAATTGGCTCTTGTGTACTAAGGAAATACTATAGTAAATGCTATTGTAAATCTCTGACTAAATGAACCAGTGATTACTTTGCAAAAATTATATTGGGTAGTCTTTTACATTGCACTCGACTTCCAAGAAAGAAGAAATTCCCAAGCAATCTGTGCATAGAACTGAGCCATTTAATGGCTCAACTACTTTGGCTTCTCAGTAGCTATTAAAGACATATGTAGTGGCAAGGAAGGGAACTAACTTTAAAAGTCTTGGTTAAACATTCTCTAATTTTCTTTTTTGTGTGTCTGCTGGAGATTGAACCCAGGGACATTCTACCCCTATTGCTGAGTCTGTCTTCAAACCTCCTATCTCAGCCTCCCAAGTACTGGGATTACAGGCATGCACCACCATGCCTGGCTCTGTAATTTTCTTTAAATAGATAAATCACCCAAGTTTTAATATTATTGACATTAAAACTCAAAGTTTCTTACAATTATTTTCCTGAGCTTGACAGATTATATGAACTAGCCTTTGTTAGAAGGCATCTTAGTATGTTTTTACATATAAAATATGCTTTATATTAAAACACTTTCATCTGTATTCTCTAAATGAAATATTGCTTACTAACTCTTGTTTCCATTAAATATACTAGAACCATGGCATAGCATACAACCATTATGAAGATAGAAGTCAATCCATTTCAACTGACATAGAAAAATATCAGTAGAAGAGAAATTGAAACAGAACTTGGCAAAGGTGCAGAAGAGTATATAAATTAAAATCACTTTTGAAAAAGAGAACATATGTAAGAATACCAATGTCAATCGCAATACCCTTTGTGGGTAGAGAACACAGGGGAAAGCCCACCAAGTGCTGTGTGCGTGTATGTCACTATCACTGTGAACTGCATTATGATGGGAGACTATAATGCATCAATAAAAATAAAAATAAAATAGTAAACTTACACACACACACACACACACACACACACACAAAAAAAAAAAAAAAAAAAAAAACCTGCAAACAAACCAGGCCAGTAGGGCAGCAGCTTAGAGAGGTCTGCTGGTCAAGAGCAACGCTCCCAGCACTTCTGCCGTGACTTCCCCCAGAGGAGATGTTCCATGTGGATCTGGGTTCCCCTTTCCTCAGCGCAGGAACTGCCTGAGCCTTCGCTTCCATATAAGGAGGCAAAACCGAACTCCCACCTGGTGGAAGGAATCTTCTTCTCAAATAGTATCGGAGTTCATACACCCAGAGCTGAAAATGGCAAAAGTGCTGTGACCTCATCCATGCCAACAGAAGTGATCCCTTAAATAAAACCCCTTTCTCACAAAAAGAAGAAAACAAAAACTGTATGTGAGTATAGATAGCCATGTAGTATATGTACATACGAAGACTCAGCCCAACATGGTTCTGATGGTTACCCGGGAGGCGGTGAGTGAAAGTGGGAAGAGGCTTTTTTTTCCCATTGAGTATATGTTCCTTTCAATCTATATATATATTAGAATAATTCAAATGAAAGGATGAAAAAGTGATGATTAGGGAAATATTAAGGCTATAGCATAGTAAAGATACAAAAATATCCAAGGTAAAATAAGTAATTATATTTTTGAACTGAATCAAAAAAGAAATCTAATCTAGATAGAAGAGTTAAAAGTTTATTTTTCAGAGATGGTTTACTTTTTCTTCAACTTTGTTATTATGTAGACAGACTGATTGATTTTGCTTTTCAAGTGAAAAGCTGAATCAGCTCTGTTCACCCTAAATGGGCACTTAAAATCCAGTAAGGAAATGAACACTGTCTACTTTTCTAACAGTGCATGAGCTCATTTTTTAAGAAACTCCTCCAAACCTGTGGTTTGTTCTTATCCCGTATGGTGATAACAATAATCCTAACTTCCAGTAAAATTCTTAAATTAGTAACCATTTTACAATATACTTTTGATAATAATTACAGATGTTGTTCTATTAATCATAAGTAGAAATGTCTCTAAAATCATTGTAGTTCATTTCCTGTCCTAAAATCTCCCCAGCAGAGAGATATTTTTCAATACTAAAATGTTTCATATTGAAATAAAAACGGGGGACTGGGTTATGGCTTAGTGGTAGAGTACTCAGTTTGCGTGGGCAGCATCCTGGGTTTGAGCACAAGAAGGAAGAGACGGGCGTGGTATTTGTCCATGCAGAAGTTCTCTGTGGACAGCCCCAGAAGCATTTTGTTGTTTCTTTTTTTGGGGGGGATGGGGGGTAGAACTGAGGATTGAACCCAGGAGCATTCTACCTTTGATCTCCACCTCTAACTCTTTTTATGTTTTGTTTTGAAGCAGGGTCTCGCTAGGTTGCTGAGAGTCTTGCTAAGTTTTGGAACTTCATCTCAAGTCTGCAACAGGTTTGCAACCTCCCAAGCACTGAGATTACAGGTGTACCCCGGAAGCATTCTGGCTCCCAGAAGAATTTCTAATCCTTCCTCTAATGCCCTGGTTATAGTGAGCTATGCTATAGGAAATTTTTTCAGAAGGAAATCAATGCAGAGAGTATTTAATAACTATTTACAATATAAGAGACCCTGGTTGGGAAGTAGTGACTCTCAAATGGAATTCCCCAGACCTTCACCATCCCAGACTAAGGGATCTTTCATTTGGCCTTTTGAACTGGTTTCCTCCACTGGAGTGAAGTACTTCTACAAAACATTCCCTCACATTTGCACATCCCCAAATAACAGTAGGGGCCTCTGAGCTGATGCCTTCCCCATAACCACTTTCCTGTCTATGAATCTGGCAAGCATGTGAAGACCTGGAGCCCTGGGAGGTGGGTATGCACGTGCTCTGTGACATGCGCCCTCCTCGATCGCACCTGTGACGTCTCCGAGGACCTCCTCTGTCTGTCAGGCCTCACGCCTAAGATGCATGGCCACAGAAGAGCCCTTTGGCATGTCGTATGGTCCAGCCACTGGGGTCGGGGCACTTGTCGTCACTGGTACTTTCACGTGCTTTTAATTGGTGCATTGTGGTCTCACATAATAATGTAAATCATCATACACACCCTGCAGAGTGTGACCAGGTGAATCCATCTCAAAGCTTATGCAAATTAGAACAAAAAGCGATGGTATTTTTTCCTCTTCTATTGACAAAAAAAGTAGGATATTTGATCATACCAAGTAGGGGGTGCTTTTGTGGTGAGAATTTAAGGAAATTTGGCATTTTCTATCAAAATTTAAAATATGCATATTCTTTGATTTAGCATTGGTGAATTATTTCTGTTAAAAGCTTTCCAAAGGTCCTCTAAATTGTTAACAGTAGTTACTGTTGGTGAGAGAGGACTTAAGAGAAGGAAGAGTTATCTTCTTTTTCATTTTTTATAAGTTACTTTAATTGTACATGCTTACAGTACAGTATGAGAATTCATACACGTATACCATATATAATGATCAAATCAGGATAGGTAGCATTTCCATCTCTCTAAACATTGTTTTTAAACTTAAGATTAACATGTGAATATTTCTGAGGTATAGTAGGCCATTTTGATGCATGTATACAATGTATACTGATTAAATCAGCATAATTAATGTTTCTGTCTCATAATTAATGCGAGACAGCTCCTCTCTGATAGTTATTGGTAAAATATATAAAAGGTTGTGGTGCACCGTAGTCACTCCACTGTGCATAGCGCACTGGAACGTGCTCTTATCTAATATATTTTGTTACTCGTTACCCAAGCTCCTTCTATCCCCTCTCCTCCCAACCTCTGGTAGTCACTATTCTGCATTCAGATTGACTTTGTTTTTGTATCCTTGAATGAGAGAGGACTTGTGATATTTGTATTTCTATGTCTGACATTTTACTTAGCATAATGTTCTTCAATTTTATCCATTTTACTGCAAATGGTAGGATGTCATTCTTTTTATGGCTGAGTAATATTTCATTATTTATATATGCCACATTTTCTTTATTCAGTCATCCACTGATAGACATCTAGATTGACAGAGTATCTTAGCATTGTGCATAGTACAGCAATAAATGTAGTGGGCAAGTATCTCTTTGATATGCTGATATTTCCTTTGGCTGATCTATTTTTAGTTTTTTTGGACTGTCCATACTACTTTCCATATTGACTGTACCAATCTATATTCCCACCTTGTATGAGTTCCCTTTTCTCCATATCCTCACCAGCATTAGTTTTTATCTTTTTGATAATAGGTATTCTGAACTAATGTGAGATCTGTCATTCTATCTTTTTAATTAATGGGTTTGTTCTAACAATTTATTTTAATGGATGCATACAAACATAAATATTTTACGTACATGTATATATTTTGCAGTGTTTAAATCCAATCAAATATAAGTTATCCTCAAACATTTATCACTTGTTTATAATAAAACATTCAGAAGATTTACTTTAAGTCTATATGTAGATTTAAACTCTACATAGATTTAAATCTATTTAATATATATTCAATATATAAATATATAATTGAATATATAAATATATATATATATATATATATTTGTTGGTTTGAGGGTATTTTGCCTCAAGATTTTTTTAACAACACCTGCTGGCGAGGGTGTGGAGAAGTGGGAACCCTAATACATTGTTGGTGGGATTGCAAACTTGTACAACCACTGTGGAAAACAGTATGGAGGATCCTCAGACGAATTGGAGTGAACCTACCATATGACCCAGCAATACCACTACTGGGTATATACCCAAAAGAATGGAAACCAAACTATCAGACCGATGCATGTGTATCTATGTTTATAGCAGCTCACTTCACAATAGCCAAACTATGGAAGCAGCCAAGATGTCCATTCTCAGATGAATGGATTACAAAACTATGGGATATGTACACAATGGAATTTTACTCAGCCATAAAGAAGAACAAAATCATGTTCTTTGCAGGGAAATGGATACAACTGGAAAACATTATGTTAAGTAAGATTAGTCAGTCACAAAGAGTTAAGAAGCATATGTTCTCCCTAATATGTGTATGCTAGGGAGAAGATGGGGCATAGGAGGTTCTCCAGATGAAATGGAGAGATCCTCGATAAGCAAAGAAATTGATTTAATTGTAGTGGATGCATGGGGCAGAGGGACACCCTAAGGCACATGATATACTTACACAATCATATCAAGGTCACTCACTGAAGTGAACCTGAGGGGGGGGGAGGGGAGGGAATGGGGAGGGAATTGGGGAAGGGGTCAAATGAGAAGTGTGTGCAAATATGTTGTTAACAACTTGTACTTAACAAAGATGTATGCTATATTGCACGAATTACTACAATAAAAAATTTTAAAAAAAAGAAAAAGAATAAAAAAATTGGGAGCCATTTTAAATCAATGTCCAAAACTTCTAAAGGCAATGAGATAAGAATTGCTCATAATACTTCAGTTACCTATAAAGCATATATACAAATGGTTAGAGCCTAATACAGAATTAGTACTCCGTAAATGTTAACTGCAAGTTGTGGTGGTTGTAATTGTGTTCTATATGCCCTTAGGTTTGGATGGCTTCATATTGAGCTGAAAGTTGACTTGGGATTAATTGAAGAGTGTTTCTTATTGCATTTTAGTGTTCAAGGATAGATAGGTAGACAGTAGTAACTTAACATCTTGAGATGACTATAAGTTACCAAAGATAGTTCAAGTGATTTTACAAGTTTCTGTCTTTCTCCCAAGTCATATTTCTGCTGAGTTGCATGTTTTCCTTCTTTATCTTTTCTAATTTGACTTTTTAAATTTTATACATTTACACATTTCATATTGTTATCTTTGTTGTAATTCATACTTTTGATACCATTTCTCATGTGTAAAATTGATTTTCTTGTAAATATCTTAATAGAATTCAATTGCAAATAAACTTTTGTTGCTGTTTAAAAATTTAAAATAAATTTTACATATTTAAATTGATTTAAAATTTTATACATTTAAGTTTAAATTTTATATATTTTCTCTTGTTTGAGGACCATTTCTAATGAAGATACAAAGTGTATTCATTCAAATGGAAGTATAGC
Organism: Graphiurus murinus; assembly: GCA_004027655.1. Taxonomy (NCBI): domain Eukaryota; kingdom Metazoa; phylum Chordata; class Mammalia; order Rodentia; family Gliridae; genus Graphiurus; species Graphiurus murinus. Next base: position 45,564 of record PVLC010003185.1, read on the forward strand.
GTACCCCAGTAATTTTGAGTCTCAAGTGCTGGATAGTTGGCAAACTCCCACACAAAGTGATTTGCTGTGCAGAATTGATGTGCAGTTCACATTGGTGTTCAAATCATAAACCACCCCTTTGTGATCTGGGTACACTCCACGGTGAGTTGATCCAGTACAATTGAAGTCACAAATGTGGCTTCGGAGAAACAAATTGTATCACTCCTCTCCAGTAACCTGTTTTAGAAATATTTAATGATTTGTAGGAGAGTTTAATTATATTTTTATGATAATACCATGCTTATTGAAGTATATGTGTGGTGATATCAATATTTGGTAATTTCTTAGAATTATTTTATTCCCAAGACATTTACACCAGAAAATATATATTAGTTATATATCATTATTTAGACTACTTGTATTTTCCTTCTTGAATTTCAGCTCACGTAATCTTTTCTAGCTTCCTCAATGTCATTAGTTTCTACTTTGTAATTGTCAGTCTCATTCTAATGTACCTAGACTCTAGGGGCCTTTATAGGTAACTTCCTGTAATTCTGCAGTTGGTTGTCTCAATTGAAAATGAATTTGTGTGTGTGTCTGTGTGTGTGTGTGTGTGTGTGTGTGTGTGTGTGTGTGTGTACCTTGTTTAGTACAACAGATCTCCATTTTTCGTTAACCAGTGTCCTTTTTTCTTACACTTATCACCTGAAACATTAAACTATAAATTGTTGTTGTTGTTGTTCTTTGCTTATTTTCCTCCATTAGAGACTTCATCTTTTGTTGAACCATTTCCAGAAGGTACTGGGGATTAAACCCAGGGGTGCTCAACCTCCAAGCCACAACCCTATTTTATTTTATTTTATTTTATTTTTTAATTTTGAAGCAGAGTCTTGCTATGTTTTTGAGGCTGACCTTGAACCTACCATCCTTCTGTCTCAGCCTCTCAAGTACTAGGATTATAGGATTATGCCTGGCAAAACTGCATCCTAAAGAGGATCACTGATTTTATTTCTTATTTTCTGCCTCTAAGATTTTTGGGAAATTTTTTGTTTCCTCTGTATTCATCTCAATTGTTATTTTAGGCCTCATAAAATATTCATAGATCTTAAAAATCCATGCTCAGCACAATTCGTACACTGGTCACTGAGGGATAAGCATAGTGTTTTTTGAACTTACTGCTCTGAGCTTCTGTTACATCCTGCTTGCTTGGACCATATTTATATATTTATGCACCAACAAAAGACAAAGTCTGTAATAGAGGAAAATAAGCAATGAACAAAAATATTTATAGTTTAATGTTTTAGGTGATAAATGTAATAGTAAAAAAGGACACTGGTTAACGAAAAATGGAGATCTGTTGTATTCAACAAGGTGGCCTATAAAGACATCCTTTACTAAGATCACCTCAGAACAGGGACCTCACTGAAGTGAGGGCACAAGCGAAGGAGACATTGGGCTGATGAGATTTTCAAGCAGAGGGAGCTGCAAATATCAAAGCCCTCAAGTGGGAACCCTCTGGGCATCTCCAAGAAAGTGCAAGGAGGTCACGATGCCTAGAGCTTTATGAGCAAAAGGAAGAGATGAGATCCGAGCAGAGTCAGGGCTCTGAAGAGAGAGGTGATGTGATTCACGGCTGACAAGATCACACTGGCTGCACATGTGCAGTAATCAAAGTGTGGTGATTGGAGACTTGAGCTATTGGATGATGGCCATCTCCACCCAACAAGAAAGGAGTTTGAGATCATTACTTAATCCACTTACTTCTTCTTTTACTTGTTTAAGTGCTAATGTTCTCTCTGACTTAGCAGTTTCCTTTTGGCCCACCTAGTAGAGGGGAACTATCTTTCTAACTCAGCACAACAAAAGGATTCTGGCCATCTTGTTGTCCAAGAAATGCTAGCCACATGACAAATGATCATTATAGTGTAGTGATGACTGAGCTACCATTTCCAGAGGGCTCAGCACATGTGAACTCTTACTCTGGGACCCCAAAGTTTTAGAGAAGTTCAATATTTTCCTGTTGGATTAGATCAAAACTAGACTAGTCTTAAGAACTATAATGGATCCTCCTTTCCAATCCATTGATACTTTCAAGGATAGGGGGAAGTAATGCATATATCGTCATCTTTAATCTTGAAAGCCCACAAGTAGAGAATTGGCTGCCCGAGGAGAATATTCTAGGGGTGTTGTGGGCCCTGGAAGCCTCCACAGTGACTGGAGTTTCCAGAATGTTCCTTGTGAAGTGACTGCATACATGCTACAGATTTCTTCTGTTAAGAGAGCCAGGTATAGAAAGTTTATAAGAAATTTAAGAATTCCAAGATGGGCGTGGTGGCACACGCTTGTAATCCCAGTATTTGGGAGGCTGAGACCGGAGGATACGGGTTCGCAGCCAGCCTCAGCTACCTAGTGAGGCACTCTGCAACTTAGTGAGACTCGGTTTCAAAATAAAGAATAAAAAATAGGGCTGTGGGTATAGCTCAGAGGTAGAATGCCCCTGAGTTCAATCCCCAGAACCACAAAAAAAAAAAAGAAAGAAAGAAAGAAATTTAAGAATTCCTAAATACATGCCGTGAGACCTTCACTGTCCAGAATTCTTTAAGATACTCTTTAAGTATTAGTCTAAGCTGGGTGTGGTGGCACCCACCTATAATCCTAGTGTTTAGGGGGCTGAGATAGGATCATAGGTTCAAGGCCAGCCTCAGCAACTTAGCAAGAGCCTGTTTCAAAATAAAAAGTGCTGAGAGTGTAGCTCAGGTAGAATGCTCCTCGGTTCAATGTCTAGTACCAGTAAAGAAAATATATATATATATTAGTCTATTAGTCTAGTGGTAAGTTGTAAAGAATGAAAAGTACAGACCTATAATATATGGTCCTTTCAAGCTGACTAAAGATTTGATACCAAGAATAGATTTCATCTTCTTCTCCCATAAATAATGGTGTTTGTTGATGATATAGAAAGGTGAGATTGATATCCAAAGCAAAGAAAATAAACAATGTAACAGAAACTTTATGGGTTCTAGTTTAAGTAAGATTTTGTCAACACAGATGTATTTTACCAGCATTTTGTCTTGAGAAGGGTTATTTTGAAGGTGATTATATTCAATTTTGCAGAAGGATTGTGGCAGTATGGCTATTGAATGGCAAATAACAGATAAAATACCACTGTGAATTTCATTTTCCTGTCGTCATTAACCTACACAAAATAGGTATTTGTTAAACATTTGTTAGATATTCAATTCCATGTTACCCTAGTAGGATATACTTACATGTGGGGATGTTTGTACAGAGACAGAGGTTCATATTGGCATAAATGTAGATATAGTAATACCCAATACTTAGCCCATTGCAGTTATTGAATAACAAGACCATAAGTGTCTTTAACCTCTTCTAAATCATTTTCATTTTTCAAATATAAGAACATTATATTTTGGATTCCCACTCTATTGGTTAAAGTTATATGAGGCTTTCAACAGGAAAAGCTTAGAGGAGCTAACTTTAGTAACCACTTAGTGGTGGGGGAAGTGTCGGATGTTTCAGGAGCTCTCCTTGTCCTTTTTTCCCTCACACCAGTATCTGAGGACAGTGTCGTTTCTGAGCACAGCACACCCAGCAGGACATTCTAAAGTAGTGTTTTCCTTGTGACCGAAAATGAAACACTGACCTTCCACTAAAGGGGAGGGAGTTGGTCACTGGGTGAGACTTAGACATGGGACCAAAATATCATTTAATCCATTACTTGGTAATAAGCAATAAATCTGTGTTCCATATTTATGAAATATGTATGAATGTCATAATGTCTGCAAATGCCACACTGGCAGTCAGTGTTCAAACTCTCTCTCTCTCTCTCTCTCAGCCTCTCTTCCTAGAATTTCAGAAATGCCCTGTGCCCTAGTAGTTTTTTATTCTACATTTGCCTCAAGAAAGCATTAGAGAAATGGTATTTTTTTTCTGTCATCCTTTATTCCCGCTCTTCTCTTTAAAAAGTAAAATAAAAAAGTTAATTTGGTCATATAGAACCATGGGGGAAAATGGCGAGGCATGTGTTCAAGAATTAGTACAAAGTTCTCATAAACATTTCTAATGCTAATCCAGCCTGAAAACTAATCTAGAATTAAAAAAATGGAAAATCAGCCTCTTACAACCTTCAAACCATCCTCCCTAAATCCTATTTTTATGCAGTGCAAAACAAATACCAAATATGCTTATTCATATTGCCTATCGCCTCTGTTATCTTTAGATAAACTGGTAATTGTGAAAAATCTGGAGAACTAGCAGGACAACTTTTTTTTTCTAGTGGATAACTTTATAATATTACTCTAAATTACTAATAAGAACTTGGGCACATTATTTATGTAGCATTTTGTGATTATTCTGCTAGAAAGTGCTATTAATAATCCAGGAGAACATAATTAACTTGAATATGTAAGCCTTTTCAAAGTCTTTCCTATTTTTGTTCAAATAGAAATACACGTAAATAATTGCTACCAAACTAGGGTTTCAGAATTCATCTTTTGCCTATGCGTGTGCTTGACCCTTATTTGAAGAATTGAAGGGTGTTTGTGATTATGAAGTTGCTTTCTATTGAAAATAATTACTAACAGGCCTAAGTGATATTCTACATCAATTTTCTTTCCATTGATTTTTAAGAATTCCTAAAATGAACCATTTCTGAAAAATCCTAATATGTTTACTATAGACATATTTATTTAGAAATATACACCAGCGGTGGCTTTAATCTTTGAAGCATGTTTCTTCCACTTCCACGTGCAGGTCATCTCACCTGTTTTTTTGTTTTTGTTTTTGTTTTTGTTGTGAAAATGTTCAATTCAGGTTCTACATGGTCAGCTATTACGAGCGGAATCACAGAATAGCAGTTGGAGCGCGCCATGGTTCAGTGGCCCTGTATGACATCCGGACTGGAAAATGTCAGGTAAATAAATCATCATGACTTCCTCTCCATAAAGTGTGGAAGTTATTGAAAGGAGAGAGCGACTAGCACTTCACTGGTTGACGTGCTGGGCTGCTGGGACATTATAGATAATGCTAAAGGATCAATAGTTTAATGAAGGACTCGAAGAATATAGAACCCTACTGTCTTTATTCACTGGCACTGAAGGGCTGCCACAAAGGGCTTCATAACTGAGCCCAGGCCGAGGTGGCGCTCCTCTCCACCCTCTTTGCACTAATTTCTTCTTTCCTAAGCCAAGTTTTCTAGCTTTCTTCTTTTTCTCATGGGTTTTCGGGGAAAAAAAAGAAAAAAAAGTTTGATGATGCATTGTTATGATGTAATAATTGAACAAAAATTAATTTTCTATCTCTGTAAAATTATTTATTTAGATGCTAATATGTATTTATTTAATTGTAAGACAGCAGTCTAGTCAGTTTATGAAAAAACAACATTTAATATAGCTCTGTGAAAAGTAAACTGATGCACTCTTTGAAACAATAGGATATTACTTTCTATACCTTTGTAACACTTTTCATGTTACAAAGGTGTAGAAATTCATCTTGATTTTGATCTTGATCACCTGATTCTCAAAATATACCACTTGGAGAGACCAGTCTAGCCCTACTTTAGACGTAAAGAAAGAACGCTTGGAGCTCTGAATCTCTGTATCCCCAGTCACATTGTTAGGTAACGGCAAAGCCAGGGCGAGGCTCCACTGCAATGGCAGAACTATAACGGTCATTGATGAACAGTGCCAAGTCATAGCTCCTCGTGTCTCATTGTAGCATTTATTAACATTGACAGGTTCAACAGTATCGTAGTATTAGGGATTTCCAGAAGGAATAGAAAGATGTGGCTAAATTTTAGACTGTCTCTTAAATTTTTTTTTTTTTTTCAGTACTGGGGATTGAACTCAGGGGCATTCTACCTCCAAGCTATACCCCCAGTCCTATTTTTTATTCTTTATTTTTTGAAACAGGGTCTCACTAAGTTGTTGCAGCCTCACTAGGTAGCTGAGGCTGGCCGTGAACCCGGATCCTCCGGTCTCAGCCTCCCAAATGCTGGGATTACAAGCGTGTGCCACCACGCCCGGCTTCTCTCTCTTAATTTAATAAACTATTCATTAATCCTCTAAAAGCTTTGCTGGCAGCTTCTCAGGAAGTGCTTCGAAGCAATGGGAACAGATATTGGGGGTAAAACTTCCAGGAGTCAGACAAGTTGAGGGGATACTATTTGAAAATTAAGCACATTTCTTTGTACAAGGCCCTGAGTCACATGTGTGAATGTTCTTGTGCATAAATTATGCACCACTTGCCATACTCTGAACTGTTGACTTGTGCTGATGTGGGTGACACCCCTCAACGGGTGACCTTATGTCTTTATTCTGGGCTCTCTCCGAGAGCTACGAAACCATGCTGAATGCTTATTTAAAACTTAGGTTACATGTTTTTTATAATATCTTCCAGAAGAGGGACAGATTCTTCAAGGAGCATTTCAGAATCTTCTTTGTTATGACATGCTTTTTCTCTTTTTCTAATTTAACCTAATTTTTAAATTAATACATAAAAACATAAAATAGCACACACATTGATAGGGTGTGCCACGTGATGTCTCAGTATATGTATACTCTGTGGAATGTTTGGATCAGGTTAAGCGCATATCTGTTTCCTCAAACATTGACCACTTCTTCATGGTAAAAACATTCAAAATCTTTTCTTTCAGCTTTTTTAATATAGCACATTATTATTATCTATAGTCACCCTATTGTGCAATAGCATACCAGAGCTTTTAACTCCCATGTGACTGTAACTTAATACCCACTGATCAACCGCTCCCCTACTAACCCCTACTCTTCCCAGGCTCTGGTCACTACCAGGTAGATTTTAAGACAGTTTTCAAAATTGGACTATATTACTACTAACAGATTTAAGAGAAATAAGCCACAAACATTTACAAGGTAAAGACAAAAAAAAATTTAAAGGAGACTTTGTAAACCTTCTTCAAAAATGAAGTGAGGAAATCCCAGAGAGTGCCCTTCATTATCAGATAAGACATTACTTCCACGGCAGAGAGAAAACGGAGGTAGTGTAATCACAGTGAGAACCCAAAGAGAAGAGCAATTAGGCCGTAATGAGAAAGCTCCAAATTGTACTTACTCTACGTTGCTCTTTTTTTTTTTTCCCACCAAGTGGTTTCACTGATCATCTTGATAACATACTTAAAAAGTAATATTTTGAATGCCTTACTCTTTTTTCAATTGGATTACTTGAGAGACAGTACCAAAGTCATCCTTTCTCAAAAGGAATTTATAGTGCCATTCCTATTCCATCTTATTTTCTGTACATCATTTTTGTACATTTGGTGTCCCCGTGATTTTTTTTTCTACTTTGTCTTCTTGCTTTTAGTCCCCAAAATTATCATTAGTGTTGTAGTGGTGAATAGCCATTACCTTCCAGTTTTATATGACAGGAAAACTTACCCTTTCATCATTCAGAACACAAAAACACGGCTTAATCTCCAAAATTAATTTTAGCAACTCTTGCCAATTACCACTTAAATCCAGTGGCAGTGAACTCTTAAGAGATTCTTTTAGTCCTCTATTAGTACTGTAATTTTAAGTAAATGAGTAAAAAAATGGAAACAGTATACAAGTATAGATAGTATGTTTAGAAATTGTGTTTTAAAGGGTGAACCAAATGATCATTTTGAACTTGGAATGCAGTAAAGCATTTCTTGAAGTATCTCTTGAAATCAGATACAGAGAGAATGGAATAATTTTTCTAGCATAAGCAAAGACATGGAGATATAACATAAGAAATATAGAAAAACTATGAAGAAAATTCACTTGTTTATAGAAACAGGGTCTCAATTGGGTGGAAATATAAGGCATAACTTCCTAATGGACTGAAGGGTCAGATATATCCCTTGTTACTAAATTACTTGGTAAAGAATAAATGTTCAAGTAAGTGCCTTTCTCTTACCTTCTAGACTTGGCTTCTATCTTTTAAAAAAGGGGGGAAATCAGTTTTCTTTAGATCCCTTCTTCCCAAACTAGAAGAGAAGATTATGCAAAGCCACAGCATAAATATGGCTTACCTGTCTATAAAATGAATTTTACACATGTTAAGGGCTGGCAAAACTATGGCCCACATCTGGCCTGCTGCCTGTTTTAATAAAGTTTTCTTGGAACACAGCCACGCTCCTTGGATTATGCATTGCTTACTCCAGTGGCAGAATGGAGTAGTTGTAGCCAGCCAAGTCCATTTGTGATCTGCAAGCCTAAAAGATTTACTGTCTGATCCTTTAAAGGAAAGCTTTGCTAACTCCTGACTAAGATGATTCAGGAGAGTTAACTAACTTAACCCAGGAGTATAGAGTAACTGTATATTCTTGGTGAGGTGAGACATTGTGATATAGTCTAGACAAATGTAATTGGAAAGGGGCATCGCCCCAAAGCCTAACTATGGTTCTAATAAATTATCCAACAAAAATGCCAAAGATAGTCCATGTTAAAATAATTATTGTCGCCAGGCGTGGTGGCACACACTTGTAATCCCAGTACTTGGGAGGCTGAGACAGGAGGATCCGGGTTCGTGGCCAGCTTAGGCTCCTTAGTGAGGCCCTCCGCAACTTAGTGAGACTCTGTTTCAAAATAAAGAATAAAAAATAAGGCTAGGGGTGTAGCTCAGAGGTAGAATGCCCCTGGATTCCATCCCAGTACCTCAAAAATAAATTATTATTTTTAATAATAATAATAATATTTTTATAATAATAATAATTGTCGATTCTGTTTCTGTTAGTGTTTCTATTGAAACTTATTTTTTATTATCCTTTGAATTTTTTATACCTCTTTAATTTTACAGCTCTCTCAAACTGCTTTCTCATTACAAACTCTTTGATTTCTTATTCAGAACAATTATTATAGTTTTTGATAGGGTTTGTAATATGCCACATTTAATATTATTTCTAAATTCAGTTACCAAACTATTTATTTCCTTTTACTTGCTAGAAAAAACAATGTAGTAGGGCAGTTAAAAGAATAGGTTCTGAAACCCAGACTACCTGTATTGAAATCCTTGCTTGGCTTCTTCGTAACTTTGTGGCTTAGAGCAAGGTATTTAAAAACTCTTTGTACTTGGAGTTTCTTCATCTATAAATATATATTTATTTTAAGGGGATAAATATATAAATAAGCAGATGTATAAAAAATCAATATATAGAATAAATGTCAGTCAATAGTGCTCAGAAAGTATTAGTCATAATTATTAAACTATTGGTTTAAATAGGATAAAATCAGTCAACCCTATCCTGTCCCCTCTAGCTGCCATATATTCCACTTTATGTCAGCTAGATCTGTAATTTCCTAAGATTTTATGTCAGCTAGATCTGTTGTAATTTCCTAAGATTTTAGTATGTTCTTTTCCCCAAGACTGCTTGAATTAGAATGAATAGAAAATCAACCAAGTAATTAGCAAATTTCAAGATTTCAGACTTACCAATCTGTCTTTACCTGTCTGTGTTTAATAATTATCTCTGTCTATGCTGCTTTTCTTCATAGCATTAATCTGTTACCCTACTCTTATTGTGTTCTTCAGTGATTTCTTGAAATCATTACGAACATTACTTTTAATTTTACTACAATATTAAATTCTTCTTGAGTAAGTAGAAATTTCAGACTTTCTTTTTTCAAAACAGCTTTAGGTTCATGGCAAAAGTGGTGGAACACAGAGATTTCCCATATCCCATTGCCCCCACACATGCACAACCTCCGCCATTGTCAGCATCCCCTACCAGAGTGTGGTACCATTGGCAAGGTAGCAAAGTTCACAGTTTTCCTCTGAAGGTTTGATATTTGAGTCTAATGCAACAAACTAGCAGTAGACAGTATTAATGAGAGAAGATGTATTAACGTGCACATGTACATGAGAGCCGTATAGAACATGAGACTCACAGAGGATCCAGGTGACTGAGGCATAATTACTATCTTCAGAGGAGGGAGAGAAGTGTGTGTGTGTTGCGGGGGGGGGGCTCAAGGCAACTTAGGAATAAATGATTTGGAAGAGAGAATGAACCTGGAGGACACAGTGGTCAAGGACAATAGTTCTCTGTGCTGTAGATGTTTGATTTTAATCTTTTCCTCTCTGATATGAGTTAACTCTTCCTTGGTTAGTGAAGTTTCTCTAAGAATTTTGGAGACAGTTATGTTCCTCTTTACTGGATCCAGTCTTTAGGTAAGTAAGGGAATTTCAGGGAAAGCCTTGCTCTGCATTTGATGTTCCAAAAACTCTCTCAATTTGAAATCTAAAGCAGTATATTTTGGGGTATCAATTTCTGAGCCCCAGCAGTTAAAATAGATGAACCTATACTCACTTATTATTGCCCAGAGTTCATAGTTTACACTGGGATTTACTCTGGTGTTGTACCTTCTGTAGGTTTGAACAAATGCATTATGACATGTGTCTACCATTACTGTATCATACATAAGAGATTCACTGCCCTAAAAATCCTTATTTATATAACTTTTATTTTTCATGTAAATTCTTATATGTATAGTACTATTTCAAAAGACTTGTGCATTTATTACCAGAATGCTCTGAAACCGTTTCCCACAAATAGTTTGCAAGCATTAGTTTCTCCATACCCTCCCCAATATTTCCGTGAATAACAAGATGACTTTTGAGCCATAGTAATGTCATAAAAAATGAAACTCTGCAGTTGGCCTATTTTGCCTCCTATATTTCTCATCTTAGATGACAGAATGTTTCTTCATGTATTCATGATTTATTATTCATTTTGTTTACTAAAAAAAAAAAACTTATCCTGGCTCTTTTCGATGCCAGCAACCATATTAGATACAGGAGATCACAAAATAAATATGAACCATATCATATGCAAGAGATTGCAAAATGAATGAGTTATGTCCCTCAAGGAGCACACTCTGCATGGAAGACAGACATAACCCCTCACTGAAGTTGTGTGACCAGCCTCTCAAGGAGAGCAGCCTGCGGCCTTATGGAGAGGCTCAGGAGCAGCACGAGCCCAAGTTAGTGCAGGAGTTTGGGGAGAGGTAGTCAGGCAGGGCTCCCTAGTGAGGGGGACATCTGAATAGAGCCATTGACAGTGAGGAATCAATCAGGGAAAGAAGGGGAGACGAGGGACAGTGTCCCAGGAAGATGATGCACCTGTGCAAAGCCCAGAAGACCAGGAGGCGTGGGGAAACCATGCTTATCAGATACTTCAGAAACGGGTTCCCTCAGACGGGCGAGTGGTTCATAGTACAGCCGTTCTCACATTGACATTAAACTGGGAATTGCAGAGATCGTATGTGAGTAGCAGTGATTCCAATATAGAAGCAGAGGCATTTCCTATTTGTGGCTTATTAAATGCAAAATCAGCATGTGTGTCAGTATCACTGTGAACTGCATTATGATGTGAGACTATAATGCGCCAATAAAAAGTATTAAAAATAAAGGTCTGGGAATGTAAAAAAAAATGTGCATTTTGGTCAAAAATAAGAGCAAAATCAGTAGCGTAGATTGTGTAAAGCAAGTGACATAGTGTTAGCAAAGTGCTGCAAAAAAATAACTGAATGCTGCCATTTTCCGTTAACTAAAATATTGTTTTTAGGGACCAGAGTACTCGGCAAGATGGGAAGGTGTTTTCAGTATGGGATTTAAAGCAGTCTATGAAAATAAACCAGTGTAGTTTATTTTCATAGAGTGCTTTAATACACGTATTACCATAATACATGCATTTTAATACAGAATTACCATAATGCACGTAATTCTGGCAAGCACTCTAAAGTAGTAAGATATCAAAAGAAAGCTAATATTCAAGACTAAACAGAAATGTCAGCAAACCCACCTATAGTGATAGAAGTTTGGAAAACAATGTGTTATTCCCTCTAAAAATAACAAAGATTTTACTTCTAGTTAGGAGGAGCTATGGACCTTAGGGATGGTGCAGACAGTAAGATTGATGTTTCTTTAAGGCAGAGTTTTAAGCTTCGGGCACAGGTTTCACTGAGCAGAAGTCTATAACGCTTATACATCAAGGGCACTTATGTGGTGATTGCAGAAATTGCAGTGAGAATTGACTACAGTACTTAGTCAGACAGTGACATTCTAGGTATTTTCTTCCTGCTGTTTTCAGCAGCTGGGTTTATGGCAGGTGCTTCCTATGACATTCTGGAGCAACCACCAGAAATATGGCATCGAGGGTGATAATAAGATGAATGGTTGGAGAAGACAATGGCTCCCTGACACTGGTGAAGAATTACCTAACAAGCCTCCTGTTTTAATAGTGAAAGCTGTTTAGAGAAGAACCTCTAGCAAAAGAAACAGATGCCTGAAACAGTGCTTGAAATCAGACCATCATTTATTCTCAAAGTTTAAAAATTCTAAGAGAATATTTTCAACTGCTCATACAGAGGATCCTTCTGCTACTTATTCTGTTGCCCACTGAGTACTTGTATCAGTGTTAGGGTTTCAATGTCAGCATTCAAGAGTGTGACACCCCAAAAGAAAATTATGTCCTTAGTACTATCTGTAAGTGGATATACATAAGACAGACCACTTGGCTATTTATAAACCCCGTAGTTATAACAAGCATTTAAAAATTCTTGCTAAAGCGTTAAGTAGGCCAAAATTTCCTTTTGATTCCCATAATTTCATTTGCATTTCTCAGCATCATTCAATTTCCCACCTGACCATTCTCTCCCCCAACATATTAAAAAAAGAAATCCTAAATGTGTGTGTGTGTGTGTGTGTGTGTGTGTGTGTGTGTGTGTTTTCTTCATATAGGTAGTCCACAAAATTAGGAGGCATTAGGTAAGGGGGTCAAAATGCTGTCCTCCCTCATGGAGGAGGTTCCAGTAACCCCCACAGATATAAAAGTCCATACATGCTCATATCCCTCGCATAAAATGGTGCAGTGTTTTCATATAACCTCTGCACATCCCCTAATACACTTTAAGTCATTTCTAGATTACTCTCAATGCCTAATACAATGTAAATTCTATGTTGAATAGTTTTTGTGCCAGATTATCAAGATAACATTGACAAGGAAAAAAGTCTGTACATGTTTAGAACAGATGGGGTTTTGGTTTCAAAATATATTCACTGAAGTTGGTTGACTCCGTGAGTGCAGAACCCAGGAAGACAAAGGGCCAACTGTACATGGAATTCTTGTTGGATTCACTGCCTTGCATTCTTTATATCTGCTCTTAGTATATCAGGTGCTTAAAACAAGGCCTGGCATAGTGATCTCTCCAGAAATAGTATCCTTATGTTCTCTAAAGTATGTATAATGAGGACATGAATCTAGTTCATGATAGGTTGTGAAGATCTATTTAAAGAGTCTTGTCATGATGTGGTAGCTCCTGATGGTCCTCAAGTAGAGTGGTCAAAGAAGTACGTGTCCAGGAACTTAGCCCTGGGCCCCACACAGTCAGCCCCCAAAGTTGTTCAGTTAATCAAAAATGTTGCTCGAGTATGGAATCATATAGAATGATGTATACTTTCAGCATTTCATGTTTGTTTGTTTGTTTGTTTGTTTATTATTTTGTTTTGCGGTAGCAGGCACGGAACCTGGAGGCATTCTACTTTCAAGCTACAGCCCCAGCCCTATTTTTTATTCTTTATTTTGAAACAGGGTCTCACTAAGTTGCAGAGGGCCTCATTAGGTAGCTGAGGCTGGCTACAAACCCGGATCCTCCAGTCTCAGCCTCCCAAATGCTGGGATTACAAGGGTGCACCACCACGCCTGGCTCATTTTTGTTTAAATCCTATAAAGATCATTTTATTTCCCATCTCTTGGAATATGGGTTCAAGAAGTTTTCCTTCTGTGTTGGTCCATTGATTTTAGTTCTTCCTTACCAAACTACACCAGTTTTTGTCTCTTTAAGAAAACTGAAAAATTAAAGATACTTACAAAGCAATCTCAGAGAATAATCCTAGAGTTTAAAACTTTGCCCAGTCTTTTGCAGTTATTACCTATAAATCTAATTTCATGCATGTATATGTCTTTTCAAAGTCCTCTTCTCGCTCTCGTTGTCGAATTTTGATATTTAACCCAACTGCATATTTTCCTGGGCAAGCACAACTAGTAACTAGTGTTACCTTTGGTTAACTAGCTCCTAGAGCTCACCTGGTGAGGGCAGTAGTGAGCAGACTTACCAGAGAGAAGCCTGCCAGCTGTTGGCATCCTCTTGGCGGGGCACCAGTTAGGATGCTTGACAGAGGGAATTGAGAGCTCAGTAAGCTGGAAGTCAGTTAGGAGATTGTCATCCTGCCTGCAACACATGGCACCAGAAATATGAAATGGCATTATGGAATGCAGAAGGGAATGACTTAGCTGTGGGGCAAGGTGTTCACAAGCTGATAGGGACGGTGTCAAGATGAAACGCCTAAGTGCGGTCACGTGACTGGCACACAGGGGGAAAGAGGGAGTCTTGTGTTCACAGGAGGAGACTCCTGCAGAACCTGATGTTCAAGCTGATCTTTGAGTGGATATTCTGCAGGCACACGTGGGCGTGGGGGAAGAAAACTTCTCGGGAAAGGATGATGTGTTGACAGCAGATCAGAATCATTAGCTGATGGTGACTTCTAGAAACTGAAAGGTATTTTTATGCCTAGAAAAATGGTACAAGAGTGTGGACGTGCAATAGAGGAGAAGAGGGGGAAAGCATAACTCTCAGGAGGAGGAAGAGGAGATTGAGCACAGGGGCCTTCTACCTCTGAGCTACACCCCCAGACCTATTTTATTTTTTATTTTGCAACAGGGCTTCACTAAATGGCTGAGGGTCTTGCTCACTTGCTGAGGCTGAGTTCGAATCTCCTGTTTCAGCCTCCCAAATACTGGGATTACAGGCATGTACCACCATGTCTGACTTCATTTTTCCGTCTTTGATGGACTGTCTAAGAAATACTTCTCTTTTGTGTGTAGCACAGCAGTTAAAGTCCTTCATGAAATGTAGCTAATAGAATGCCCGGGTGGGGATCTTGGCATCCTGGAGAGTCTCGGGCTCTGTGGAATGAAACCAGGCAAGACCTAGATCCTCAAGTGGATGCTGTGTCCAAGTGTGGATTTACTATTGCCCAATCCTTGGGCTTTTTCAAGATAAGTTGAAAATCTGGATTTTTATTTTCAAATCTCCCAATTTTTAGATGTCAGTGACTGATTTCAACAGTTTTTAGAGCATGCACATCAATACTGCACTGAATGTATATTGTTCAATTCAGAGGAACCATTCTGAGTTTTAAGCAGAGGAGCCACAGGACCAGACACTCCACCTTGGAAAGTCACTGTCTACCCGGTGGAGGATGGAGTGAAGACAGCTTGCTCCTGGGGACTTTGGGGACAGTCCAGGCAACTGTTGATCAAGGTTTAGCATCAGGTTGGCTGAATGAGAAGCAGTGAGGGTCATGATATGTAACCAGTAGATTTGCATGAGTTTTGAAACAAAGTATGCTGGATGTATACACTAAGTAGAAATATAAGTTGATACTATAGTGAAGGAGTAAAAGCAGTGTTTTATGAGGATAATGAAAAAACGAAGGGGCTATCAAGTGGGAGAGAAGACAGGCATGCTGGGCATGGTGGCACACAGTTGTAATCCCATTACTTGGGAGGCTGAGGCAGGAAGATTACTGGTTCAAGGCCAGCCTCAGCAATTTAGCAAGACTCTCTGCACCTTAATGAGACCTTGTTTCAAAAATTAAAAAATAAAATAGGGCTGAAGCCAAGTGTGGTGGCGCACACTTGTAATCCCAGTACTTGGGAGGGTGAGACAGGAGGATTGCAGATTTGTGGCCAGTCTCAGCTACTTAGTGAGGCCCTCTACAACTTAGGAAGGCCCTGTTTCAAAATAAAGAATAAAAAAATAGGGCTAGGGGTGTTGCTTAGAAGTATAATGCCCCTGAATTCAATACCCAGTACTGCAAAAAGAAAAAAAAATAGGGCTAAAGGTGTATCTCAGGGATAGATGCCTCTGGGTTCAATCCCCAATACCACACACACACACACACGTGCGCGCACACACACAAATATGTATATATGTATGTATATATATATATATATGTACGTACATACACATATATATACACATACACACAAATATATACATACATACAGAGAAACATTTAGTTTGCATACAGGAAAGAATTAAAAGAATTATAGACTTGTTTGGAAATATTCAGTAGTTAATTATTTCATCTGCAAATAGAAGCTATCAAAGAGGATTTAAAGAACTTATTATTTCTCACAAAGCATCCAGAGGTAGCCAGTGAAGTGAGCAACCCAGTGGTTTTGCACAGACCCGGATCTTCCTGGGGAACTCTGTTCAGCATCTTGGCCTTAGACTGGGCTGCCTCAGAATACAAGATTGCTGCCACCAAGCCAGCAACCTCTGTTGAGGCAGAAAGAGGAAGTTTTTAAAAAGCAAACACATCCTTTGAGAAACCCTCTCTCTTGTCCCCTTTACCAAAATGGCATCACTTTTAAAACTTGCTGGCAGAGAGAATGGAATTATCAAGAATGACGAATTGAGATTCCTTCCTGAGACAGGAGAGGGCCATCATGCTCCGAGCACACGGCCTGGCCTCAGGAAGGCAGCCCACACTGGCCTCCCCATGGGAACCTGGCATCCTCTCCCCTGGAGTGTTCTAAGGTGGATAAACAGGAAAGCGGGGTTGATGGCACAGGGCTTGGGTGCCTGACCTTCTACTCACTGTCATTGAGGCTTGCTTCAAGGTACCAGCCTGTCACTCGAAGCCAGCTTCTTTGTCTGTAAAGTAGACATAAATTTAGGTTCTCCTGAAGCTTCACTAAGTTCATGTACATAAGGTATTTTAATTCATGATGTTACATTCTAAGTGCCCAGTAGCGTGGTGGTGATGGGTTTATTATAGTCAGTTTCGAGTCTCTGAATCAGAAAGAGAATTTTTGTCTGGGTCTAACAAAACTTGTAGGAGTCAGCTGGGCGTGGTGGTGCACGCTTGTAATCCCAGCATTCGGGAGGCTGAGACCGGAGGATCCGGGTTCGAGGCCAGCCTCAGCTACCTAGTGAGGCACTCCGCAACTTGGTGAGACTCGGTTTCAAAATAAAGAATACAAAATAGGGCTGGGGGTATAGCTCGGAGGTAGAATGCCCCTGAGTTCAAACCCCAGTACTGCAAAAAAAAAAAAAAAAAAAAAAAAACCTCGTAGGAGTCAAAGCATCTTAGAACTAAGTAGACATTGCTAGTAAAGTTACTAAAAGTCTTAGCTCTCCTATTGGTGAGACAGAAACAGTGGAAGAGCTCAGGGTAAACCCAAAAGACTTGGCTGTGACTCTTCCCAGCTGCACTCAGAGGCCAAAGGCCCTAAGCCGCTCATTGTTTTCTTGCACTGAGAGGTGGGACTTGCTCTGCAGACCCCCACCCGCATCCCTCCAGCTCAGCTGAGTGTGTTCCTGCCCCAGAATCAGCTGCTAAGCAGCCGCACTTGACAACAAAGTAGATGCTTAGAAATCATTTGCTTCCATTCCTTTGAGTATTTATTTGTGCAGTTCTGCTGTTCCCTACAGTGACTTCTTAACCTAGAATATTTACTAATGCAGAGAGAGGTGTAAAGAACATAGTTGACTTCCAAAGGAATGACAGAAGCAAGTACACATCTCTCTAAAGGCCACCACACCAATTAAGTGCTTCTTTCTCCCTTGTACTGCAAGTGGTCTTTTGTAGCAGACAGAAAGCCAGCTGCCATAAGCCTCTTGGGCTTCTCTGGGTGCACGTCCCAGCGTATGGCACGGTTACTGTGTTGCTGTAATTTATGTAAATGCGTTGTCAGAGATGAATTAAAACTTAGAGTTGTAAATCTACAAGGACACTCCTATAACTCTCACAGATTTATTACTTTTAGACATGTATATCAGTCCTCTGGAATTACTGCCTTTACACTAGACAGAGGTTAAAGAAGAAGGTAACAACTTACATGCCATTATACATACACAGCAGTTCGTCATTCAGTTGGTAGTGCTATGAATAAAAAATACAAGCCCACGCAATGTCCTTCACCCAACACAATCTAATCCTTAAATTTTAGCAAGAATGCTGTGAAAAACATTCACAAAGAGCCCTCAGTGTGGACTCAGGAAATTCAAGCTTAGACCCATTTACTAACTTGGTTACTTGACTTTTCTGAGCCTGTGTTCATTAGGTATAAGATGATTTTGTGTTCGTGCATGTATGGTACTGAGGATTAAACCCAGAGTCGTTTTACATCTGAGCTATACCCCCAGCCCTATTTTATTTTTCATTGTGAAATGGGGTCTCACTAAGTTACTCAAGGCCTCGCTAAGTTGCTAAGGCCCACCTAGAACCGCTGATTCTTCTGTCTCAACCTCCCAAGTACTGGAATTACAGGCATGCACGACCATGCCAGGAATAGTATAAGATGATTTTTTAAAAAATCTATTAGCACTACCAAGCATGGTTTTTGTGAGGTAATCATGCATGTCTGTATTCAGTCGACAAACACTTATTGAATGCCTACTGTATGTTAGGCACAAAATAATTTTTTTCAACTGAAAAAGCAATTTTATGTGACATCCTTATTTTTGCAAAACAAGAAAATGAGGCCAGGAAAGTAAAGTGCTTTGCAGAAGTATGTGAAAGTGCTTTTGAAAATTGCAAAGCCCATTCAAGGGGAAATAATCATTAATTGTAATACAAAACCAATATGTCCTTTATATGATGATGTATGTGTGTTTAGCACTCCATCAGTGTTTTCATCTGTCTAAGAGTTTCCTTTATATTAATTCACTGAACATTGTTATTTAGTATTGTTCTTTCCAAATTGTGCGACATATTAGAATTATGTAGGAAATGTCAAGAATTTCTCCTGCCTCAGATCTTTCGAATCAGAATCTTTGAGGCAAGGACCCAACACTACAAGTTCATAGAGTGCCCCTAGGTAATTCTAAGGTCAGCTAGAGGTCAGAAACTATGTTTATGCCAGATGTGGTGGCGCATGCTTATAATCCCAGGACTTGGGAAGCTGAGACTGGAGGATCTGGGTTCGCGGCCAGCCTCAGCTACTTAGTGAGGTTCTCCACAACTTAGTAAGACCCTGTTTCAAAATAAAGAATAAAAAAATAGAACCAGGGGTGTAGCTCAGAGGTAGAGTGCCCCTGGGTTCCATCCCCAGTACCATTAAAGAAAGGAAGAAAGGGAGGGAGGGAGAAAGGGAGGGAGGAAGGAAGGAAGGATGGATGTTTATGCCTGGCATAGTGTCACACGCCTGTAATCCCAGTACTTGAGAGGCTGAGACAAGAAGATTGCGGTTCCGCAGCCAGCCTCAACAACTTATCAAGGCCCTCTGCAACTTAGTGAGACCTTGTTTAAAAAAAAAATTGAATAAGTCTATGGGTGTAGCTCAGAGGTAGAATTCCCCTGGGTTCAATCCCTAGTACCCAGGGGTACTAGGAAGGAAATACGAGAGGGAGGGAAGGGGGTGGTATAGGTTTACTAAGAAAAATAAAAGACTACATGAGGGGAAAAGTAACATGAATTACTGTGAATTAATATTAATATCATAAGTAATATTAATATTGAGGTCTATGAAATGAAATGATTTAGAAATAAGGAAAAAATTGGACATAGTGGCGCATATCTATACTTCCAGTACTTGGGAGACTGAAACAACTTGGCAAGACCCTGTTTCAAAATAAATAAAAAGGGCTAAAGGTTTAGCTTGGAGATAGGATGCCCCTGGGTTCAATTCCCAGTGCCAAACATGAATGAGTGAATGAATGAATGAATGAATGAGTGAATGAAAACTTCCCTTGGATCTAAAATCATACAGACTGAAATAGAGTCTTAGGATAAGTGGAAATTTTTTTTTAAAAGCAGTGTAGCAACAACATAGAAGAAAGCTTACAGGGAGAAAACCCATCACAGCCCCCAAACACACAATGATTTTATGTTTCTACATTACTCAGTTACTCACATAGGTAAGTAATTATAGACATTTAAAATCATGGTCTACGTATCCCTATATTTGATTCATGATATCACCTGAAATCATAAAATTTTAGTTGATAAGATTTTAGTTACTTTTTTTTTCCCCCAGAAATTCTGTTCATGTCCTGAACTGACTTGAGACTCGAATCCCTAGGTTTCTGCACTGCATGTGAGAACTGTCCTGTTGCGTTAAGCTCACTGTCTGAGCCATCTACAGCTGAGGACATGACCAGCCTCTTTTTCTTCCCACAACCTCCCTGTTGGTGCATTTTCACTTCTTCAGATTACAGCAGGAGAGAGCCCCTATCAGATAAAAATCACTAATAGAAAGTGTACTTGTAGAAGTCACCAGTGTCAGGTTAACCTTTTGTCGCTGTGTCCCTAATTGGGACTTTTTCTCCAACTACTTAGATACAGCACAGAATTCGAGATTTTCCAGTCTCTGGATATCTCTTAGAATTTGGTAAGATCTTTTCCCTTGCTGCAGCATCCATTCCAATAATTTATTAATTTAATAGGTATTCGATATTGAAATGATATATTTATTTTATGTGTGTGTGGTACTGGGGATTGAACCTGGGGAAATTCCACCTCTGAGCTATATTCCCAGCCATTTGTTTTATTATTACTTTTAAACGGGGCCTCACTAAGTTGTGGAGGGCCTCACTAAGTTGCTGAGACTGTCTGTGAACCTGTGATCCTTCTGTCTCAGCCTCTCAAGTACAGGCATTACAAGTGTGTGCCACCGTGCCCAGATGAACTGATCTCTATCTACCTAAAATATCGCAAAGAAACTATTGCTTCCTCCACAGACCAAACTGAGAGAACATTTCTGGCTGCCTAGCTATTCTACGTTCTGGGATACAGGGAAACCATGTCTGGGCTAGAGGTAAAAATGTAGACATCATTGGCATGGTGCTGTATGTAGAACCGTGGCAACAGATGAATATAAGTGAGAAGAAAAGAGGGCTGGGACACAGCCCAGCCTGAACATCGTCAACATTCAGAGATGGGATGGGAGAGCCGCATCTGGCAAAAACATGAAGATAGATGACTTGAGGGAATTGAAGACCCTCAGAAGACTGTGATGTCTTAGATAGCAAAAGAGGAGTGTCTCCGGGAAGACTACCAGATTTGACAAGGGAGGTTCATTGATGACTTTACCAAAGCAGTGTCAGTGCAGCTGCAGGTATAGAAGCCTGGTAGCTGGGGAGCAAATGGGAGGGCCGGCTGTGTAGACCACTCTTTGAAGAAGCTTGACTGGAAAAACAAGGGAGATAAGTGGATCTTTCTTTTTAAGATGCATCTTTGAAAATGTACTATGTAAGGCATTTAACTGCCGTGGGAGAACTCAATCCACAGTTTAGTAGGTACAGCCATCAGCAGTAGGACAGGGTTTTAAACAGGTTGAAAGACATTGTTTTAATTTTGCCATAAAAAAATATACTCCTGTTGTCTATTTACTAATAACACTATTATACTGAACCATTTTATATTAATTTAATATCAACCCAAAGACTCCAGATAGCATTAAAGTCTATGCTAAGAAGAATAATAAAGAGACCACTGAGACAGACTTTTGAAATCATATACTAAGACCAAGACTAGTACCCTAAGTTTTTGTCAGAAGCTCATGCTCAGCTTTAATAAGGGTCATCATCCATGGGTTTTAGAAACATGTACTAATTTAGTGGATTCCCAAAGCACTCAGCTTCTGAGTATTTATAAAAGAAATTATTCAGTAACCCTGTGCTTATAGGATTAATGGGCATGTTCTTTTTTTCCTGGGGAGGGAGCATCATGTGCTTCCTGACAAAGGCATTCTTTTCATACTGGCAAAAGAGGTATCACTATTGATAAGCACAATTTTTAAAGGCTTTTAAATGGTTGCTGTGAACAAGAGAGATGTGGGTTCCGTTGGCATCCGGATTTCCACCGAAGAAACACAAGTAGCTTCATGGGCTTGATCTATTTTCATATGGCTTAGCCATCTCACTGAAGGAGAGCCTCACTCTACTGTCTCACCTTTTCCATAAAGCAAATAGCTGTTTACAGCAGCCTTTGTCTGGCTTTGGCATTGATTTTAAATCACCTGGATTGATCATGTGGTTATGGGACTTTAAAAAAAATCCCACCAAACACCAAAGCCTCTTAACTCAATTAGAATTGAGGGGTTTTTAATCGGCTAACATTATGTGTAGAGGAGTGCATTCCAAATTATCCTTAACTTCTGCCCGTGTTAAGTGGAGAAAAGCAACATCCTAATGCATGGTGTCTGGGGTCCCGAGGATGCCCTCTACATATGTCGAAATGTTGCCAGTTTTCAAAATGAGGAAGCATCTGAAATCCATGTCTGGCTTGGAGGCTTTCACTGCCCAGCAATTTCCTCAGCCAATGAGAGGACGGCATGCAAATGAGCCAGCTGTCCTGTCACACAGTCCTCAGGCGCAGGAGGACAGCGGGACTTGGGCAGGCTGATCTCAACCAGACTTGACAAAGAGGTGGAAGGTCTAAAATTAAATAGGTCAACACAAATTCTCTAATAATAGGTAGATGTGAAGGGACAACGAAGGGTCCCATAGGAGCACTGCTTTTTAAAGACTGCTGATATTACTGCTTTTCATTTCAGACTTCCCACAATTAGCCACTTGGAAGTCTGAACCATCTCCTTTGATAATGAAACAGTTCTTCTTTTTCCCTAATTATTTTTTTAGATTATTTCTATAGCAATGATGTCTTAATGAAGTGAACATTTATAAAGCTCCAACGTAGTTTTAGAAGCAGAGTTTCCTTGTTTTGAAGGGAGTGATTTTTCTGTGGCTTGCTGTAATACTTCAATTTCATTGCCATGGTGACCAGATTATATAGTATAACTTTTCAAAAATGGAAAACTGCTTTTAGCTATGTTGCACCAACCTAGCAGACATAAATGTAGAGTTCAGAGTGGATAATTTATACTCAGTTTCTCTCCTAGCTGAAGACTAAGTTTACTTGACAGACAGCAGATTTCAATAATTAAGTACACCCACAAGAGCAAACTGCCTATCGGTCCCGAGACAGTAAAACATAATAAGCCTTGGAAAAGGGATTATTTTAAATTCACATTCTTTCTAGTTGAAAAACATGCCCCCCCCAAATAATTATAATTTGGGAGCTTTTAAAGGTAGCACCTTACTAAATAATGTAGAGCTCTTTTCCTCAATGCCTGTAAATGATTGTCAGGGACTAAAAGAAAAAAGATAGTTTCTTATCACAAAGCTAAACAAATAGATAATGTGCTTTTAAAATGCAATCAAAATACTGTAAGTGATTGGTGCATGTTTTCTATATTTACATACCATTTCACATGATTGCAAGGTTTTCTTTTTTCTTCTTTAATATTCTTTTGATATTGTAACAACGGGAGCATATTGCAGTCACTTCTATAACATTCTTTTGGAAGATTTACATTTACTTCAAGCTTGAACAAGGGCACATTTTAATGCTTAAATATGTTATGTTACCAGTATGAAGGGGGGGAAAAAAAGAAAGTTTGGTTTTAAAAAATAAGAAATAAATCTTAAAAATTTTCCACTATTTTTTTATTCTAGCTCATTTTCTTCATGTTTCAAGAAAGATGGCTGCACGTAGTAACTTAGAAATAACACCTAATGATTAGCAGAATGATGGATGTGATGAATCACCTTTTCCTTGAGAAACAATAAATCAACATTTTCCTACCCATAAATTTTTACTGAAAAATGTGAAATATTAGCATCATACATTTAACAAGGTGTCAGATGCAAAAACTGTCAGCAAAATGTTGCTCTCAGATCCAATAGTATACATTAAAATGTTATGTTTCTATTTTGGAAACAAAGTAATTCAAATATGATTTATAATTTCTAAAATTCAGTGTGGCTTTTTTCTTATTTACCATTCTGATGATAAGCATGGCATGGCTTGTTTAAGCATTATCAATATTGGATCTCAAGGTGAAGGCAGTACAATCTCCAAATAGAATTTTTACTTACTAAAATTCTGGTTAAACTTTAGTTTTAGAATTATAAACTGAAATCAGGCCACCTTTGTCCTGTTTATGTCTAAGGAATTCTGTTCTGGACCCGTTTAAGCAATTTTTTTCCTTACTCTGGTGTCACCTTTAGGCAGACTTTATACTGGATTCTGTTTGGATTTCTTTGGAAGCCTAGTCAAAGGATGGATTTGCGATTACATTAAAAGGTTAGGCGATTGTTAGTTGCCCAGCAAGTTGGCTTTATTTTCATTTGGGGGTGTTTTCCTATAGTCGCCATGGAGTATTGTAGGGAAGTAGAGCAGGGCAGCGTCCTTCCCCTGGCTGTATTGATTTGCCCTTCAGCTGTGTGCAGCGCAGAAAGAACCTCAGGCCTTGTTGTTGATTATCTACACAATGTCTCTGGGAGCATTATTGACCCATTGCTGCTGACTGCCTGTGGCTCTTGATTTTTCACACCGTCTCCATGACACTCATAATAAAACATACTATCTTATTGCTCCTCAGCTCTGGGAGCCAACCAATTCAGCCTTCCAACACCGCAATGTTTCTGGAGAGCATTTATTATATGCAGGGTAAAGTGTTGTAGCAATTTTAGGATTCTGTCTTATGTAGTTTTAATAGCTACCTATAGCAAGATTACACACACACACACTAGTGCATTTGTGTTGCCTTTAAAAAACCCTCGCTAGCTTTGCATATGCTGTCAACATGAAATTTTGCATGATTAGTATGAAATTAATTTTAAAATGAGAGGGTAATGAAAAGAATATTCTGATTAACATTAGGTTTTTCACATTGTTAGAACATTTTGAAAACTAAATTCTCATATGTTTTGAGAATTGTGTTCTGATTTGCTACAATGTTATATATTTACTACAGAGAATAATGGATTTGGGGTAAAGTTTCTGATTATATTTGATTACGTATTTGGAGTTTACTGTTGTCAAATATCCTCCAAGACACATTTTAACTTCTGATAGAGTATCAAGTTACATGACACCAAGTAAAATCTTCCTTAGTTGTCTTGAAGAATTTTGTTTTCTTTTTAAGCTATAATTAGTGGGGAATGGGTTTCTTTGAGCATACACCTTTTTGTTTTATATTGGAAGTTTTCTATCTTATATTAATATCAGATTATCATACTCTTATTACTTACAAATCCAATATATTTCCCAATCCACAATTAGCATTAATAATTCCTTTGTATCTTAAGTGTTGATTGATTTATAGTATTTCAAAAGGAGCTAAAAAATCCTGAGAAATAGGATTTATTCCGTTGATACAGAAAGAATAAATACTAGATATTTCTTAAAAATACTTTAAATATTTTAATGCACTGTAACTACTATAACTATCAGAAAAGAGCAATTACCTCTATTCTTATATCAGATATTTTTATAGAAAAGCTAAGTGAAAGCAAGAGTCACAAGTGAGGTTAATATTAATGATTTTTTTTACCGAAGTTAATTCAGAATGCTTTCATTAGTTAGACAAACAAAAAAATTTTTTTAACCAACCTAGTTCAGTAAATTCAGTCTTTGAGAATTATAGTAGAACAAATTTCTCGTATGTGTTCGACTTCAGGAATTCCCCGAACTAGGGTCCATTTCCAAAATGTCTGAAAAATGTTTAAAATCTAACAGTATTTATTTGTGAACTTTGCCATTGAAAAGAGAAAAAAATATTGCTTTTAAACCAACATTATCAAACTACCAATTTTTTTAGCATTTTGAAATATTTTGGGGGGGCTAGCTTGTGGTTTTAGTTTTCATATTTTATTAAATTTGAGAAGGTATGTTTTACGTTTGAGAGATATGTAGTTTTCTAAATGTATGCTTCTTAAAACACCAAACTATGATAAAAATGAGAATTTTTTCTAAGTATGCAAGTATGGCTTTGGATGCTAGGGTAGTCCTGTCTCTATGACCGATCTACAAAGAACCCCAGCGTTAATATTGTCTCCAGTTTCAATCTAGTTGTTTCTCAGCAAATTTACTTTTGGTTTATGTCCATTTGATATAAATAAAACCCAGTAACAGAAAAATTAGAGGAAAAGTATTCCTCTTCTCATTCCCCCAAATTTGTATCATTCCTTTAAAAAATTAAAGCCAGGTGCAATGACCCAAGCCTGTAATCCCAGTCTTTAGGGCACTGATCAGGAGGATCACAGGTTTGAGGCCAGAGCACACTGACTTTGTGGGACCTTATTTCAAAATAAAAAATAAAAAGGGCTGGGACTGTAGCTCAGTGGTACAGGGGCCTTGGGTTCAACCCCCAGTAATGAAATATATATATATATAAAATATTATTTATATAATTATATAATAAAATTTTATTTGTAATATACACATATAGATATAGCTAAAATTCTTCCATTATTTCTCATGCCCCAACCCCTCAGTTTTAGGACACGTGTCAGGAGGGTAGATGCCATCAAACACTTCCACTTCAAGCTGAGGCCTTTTTCCTCTAGGTACACAGGATTAAGCAACAGTTCGATAACCTATGGGAAAAGTAGCAGGGTACATTTTAGCCATTGTTATGCAAACATTGTTCTTTCAGAGCTGACCTTTACTTACAGGGATTTAGCACCCACAGCCGGTCAGGGTCTGAATTCTCTGTTTCCCAAGTTTACACTGACCATGTTCACAGTTGTTTCAAACTCTCCCCGTGGGTTTTCTGTAGCATAGGGTTTGTGAGCCCAAGTACCTCAGTGTACACAAGACTTCCTCTAACCCAGGCAGAGTTACCAGGTATTGCAAAGGTTAAGCCTTATCATCTGTACCAAAAAAAAAAAAAAAAAAGGTGAGGTTTCATCAAAAACTTCCATCCTCACAACCTTTCGACCACAATTTGATGATTATTATTGATTATTTCACAGCCTTTCACTCACGCTCTGCCACTGCGGCCAGCCCTGATATACAGATAGGGCTGTAGTCCAGCTGAAATAAGACTCCATCTTGATAATGGACTGAGATGAGATACTGTTA